>NQII01000197.1:440333-505676 GCA_002778355.1 Clitarchus hookeri | reverse complement strand
GGGGGGGGGGGTAATCGTTCCAGCACCTCTTACGTAACGCTGTTGGGGCTCGTAGTAACTTAGCGGAATGACCGCGTGAAATTTTATGGGGAGGCAATCAACGCGGCTGTAAAGGGGATGAAAAGTGAAGGTGCAATCCTGGCATACGGAATAATAGAGAAGGGCTCTACCTTGACGGTGAGCGGAGGAAAGAACGACTGCGATAAAAGAAAAAAAAAGGTGTGCAAATTTCCGCCGTCTCAGTCCAACTTTATTGCACTCGTCTGCGATCTCCTCTTGTACGTCTGGCAACAAAGATGAAATACCTTTTTTCAAATCAGTCTGAGTGCTGCGGTAGTTTAAGTGCTAGGAAATGAAACAAAGCTCTGCTGTTTAGCATAACTTTGATTAAGGCTGACTCAGATAAATTTTAAACACTGTAGACATTGTATCTATTAAACGAATGTTTCATGACGGTGGAATTTACATCGAAATACCATTAATAATGAACTGTAGCCGGGAAATAAAAATTCGTCCCAGTTTCATTAGCTATAAGTGTAAAATGTGATATTTGTGACCAACGCTACTTGAGACGACGGATTATATCCCAGTACCGAGAGAATTGAATTGAAAGTAAGGCGTTGCTTAGCAACATAAGCTATTAGTTAACAAAGCTAAAGTAAACTTTTTCTGAAGATAGCTGGAGCTTGGAAGGATAAAAATATTACGGTAATATTTTGCACAAACGTTTTGTCATTAATATTTTTGTTACGGCCTCCTATATTAAAAACGGTCTTTAAATCTTAATTATAGGATTATAAACTACCACGACAAAGCATACTTATAAAGTTTTTTTTTTAAATTGAAAGAATTAATGATTTATGTTAATTACGGAAACGCTACAAGTAATGGTCATATATAAAAATTATATCCAAGAGTAATTATTTTGTTTTACATTCGCTGTTGTACTCCTTGTAACATATCGGGTACCAATGAGTCTGTTACGAGGAGTTCTTTAATCATGGCAAGGAAAAAAGTATTAAAAAGGAAATAATATATTTTAAAAATAACTATGCAATTTTTGTTTGAAAAGCCGTTCGTATGTGCCGTGTAGTATACATGCAAAAAACGTCATAGCATAACGCAATGGTTAAGTCACAAATACTGAAAATTTAAAAATTATTAATTACTATCAGTTACAAGTTAAGAAGTTGACTTTTTTGTTCGTTTTTGTGATTTGAAGTATTCTTTGAAAGTGTACAGGAAGCATTCTGCAGAACTGTTCGATTCAAATTGTTGATTAACTTTCTTTCCTGTTGAATTCCTGGCAGGCTAAAATGAGGGCGTATTGCACACTGCACTGTAAAAAGAAACACCCTTATCTCCCAGGTGTAGCGCCAACCAAGATGGCATGTCTTCGGGGGCTCTGCTCGCTAAAATGTTATGCTCATGTCGAGATGAAACCGAAACAGCGAGTATTTGAGGATCATATTAGGCACGACTGCTACTTTATCCGAATCGGTTAGCACTGTATAAGATATCAGCACCCGTATTAAGGATAGCTCAATTGTACACAGTGAAATTTTTCTTTAGTATTTTGCAGTATGTTTAAAACTTTGTTAGACGAAATAATCTGAAAAAGTTATGCTAAAACATGTTGTAAAGTTATTAGACGTTTAATGTATTTATTTATAAAAAAAATTCTACGCACTGAACATCAGCACTACGCCAATGAAAGGACAGCACAAGTTTGTGGTACAGAAACGAGAGGTAATGGAACTGCAATAGCGTTTACCAGTAATGGAGATGATAAAACCCATCTGGGAAAAGCCACATGGAGTGGCAGCCGGCCGGATCGAACCCGCAACCTAATGAATGGTGGCCAGACACGCAACCGGATGACAGTACAGAACACGCCCAACGATGTTAGATTAATAACCTTGGCTTGGCCCCCGTCCCACTCAAGACACTAGGCTAAGTGCCCGTTGGTTCGAAGCCAAATTCAAGGGATCCCATTGCCGTTAGCTTCCTTGTAAACAACTATGTAACGTATTAGCACAAACTTTCCTCCACAAACTTTTTTCTTTCATTTTTTTTTAAACAGGCGCCAGGAATCTCATGCTATAATGCGATCATCCGTAAGAAAATAAGTAATTTAGAGTCGAAAAGAGTTTTAATTTTAGGAATTGCAGAAAACCCGCATTAGTGAGAGGAGCCTTTTTTTCCTTAGTTTGAATACTTACGTTTTTCATTATTTTCTATTTTAAGACAACCGTCTCGTTTTTGACAAAGCTGCTCTATCAACATTCGAACATCATGTACGTATAACTTAATGAATTTACACACAGCGAGTGAAAAAGTAGTTAGGTAGGACAGTACACCGCGTGGCCAGGGCGCTCGCCTCCCACCACGGCGATCCGGGCTCGATCCCCGGCGGGCTAACTCCCGGACCCTCGCAAGTGGGAATCGTGCTGGACGATGCCGCTTGCCGGTGGGCTTTGTCAGGGTACTCCCGCCTCCCCCGCCCTTGCATTCCAGCTCCGCTCCATTCTAGGGTCTCACTTCTGTCATGCCCGGGGATGACGGTCACCTACGGGTCCCAGCTGGAAAGAACGTCACTCGGAGGGTGTCGCCTTGCCCTGGGTGCACTCCCCACACGCCATTATTATTATTATTACCGCGTGACTGACAGCAACCGGTTCCAGTAGGAAAGGCTACGGACATCTCGAGCCGTCGGAAGGTACAAGTAACAGGCAGTGACGGCGATGGGTGTACACACGCCGTAATTGACAGTCACGGCGTGTTAAAAGAAACTCTTTTGTGTTGTACACAGCAAAGTCACTGTCACGAGCTACAAACTGCTCCGTGATACAGTTCTCGCGGCGAAGATTTTTTTTGTAATTCGCGAGAAATTCAAACTCCTGTGTTGAGTTGCGCTGGCATTACCGATGAATATTTCATATTTAAGACCTGTTAAAATCTGAACTGGGAACTGTTAACCTGTAAAATCCCTCAAAGTGTCTCCCTCCGCGGCGGTACAGTTAAATGTTCCCTGGGTGCGTGCGTGACCTTGCGTGGTACGCCGGAGTTTTCTTCAAAGCTTGAATGAGTTTAGTGCGACTAAACAATGAGTTTAGTGCGTAGTGTTTTCACGAATATTTGTACAGCGCCTCATCTAAGGTCGTTAAGCGACCGGAGTTCGTCGTGCAGTGGTCTACCCTATTTCCCGATGTAACGGGCAAGGCCTGTCTTCCCTTCGCTTCATGAGAGAAGGTAAAATCTTTAATTTTGTTGTTGCGAGCTGGTAGCAGTGTGCAGCGGGAATATCATCTGTTATCCCAGATGAGCTTTAAGTTTAAAAATCATCTAGTGACGTTATGGGAATCCTTAACTTTAGTCCTACTGAATCATGAGCACTGGTACTGTGAACTGCGTGTCCTAAGTACGAAACGACTGTACGAGTTTTATAATTAATTTCATGCCAGTGATTTTAGATATATTGATTTTAGTAGGCGGAAATGGTAGATCAGTCATAAATATATCTTTTTATATCGCTAGGTTAATATAAACCGTCAATTGTTATTATTAAAATTATTAATTATCATTTGTGATATAAATATGCAATTGTTGTACCCTATAACGCTTATATAGCTGTGATGTAATTTTATCCTAGAATTTGTCACAATTAACGTGTGTGTCAGCACCACTAGTCAGTGAATCTTCCCCCCACGCCCCCTAATTCCTTATTCTAATTTTACCTAGTCATTGTGTAGTTGTAATGTGAGGCTATTGACCCATTTGTTATAGGAGTGTAAATCAGCAGAGTCTGGGTTAGCCAATGTTTTATGTATAAATATACTTTTTTATGGTGAATTATCTTGCTAGCAATCGCTGTGATTATTAGTATATTACCTTTTTTTATCAGTATTTATACAGTATAATTCTAAATATTATTAGTTCTCTTTGAGCTATTCAAGGTAGTGGAACAGTTTTCTTTACGATGAATGATGGCAATGTATAACACTACTGTTTTGAGTATGTATTTCAGTGTTACCATATTTTTGGAAAATATAGTAAAAAATAAATCATTATTTTGTTAAGTTATTGTTGTTGACGCCTTGTTAGTACCTATCAGTATCTGAATGTTTCATTTGTAAACTACCGTGCCGCCCTTTTGGCAACTTAACATCGTATGCCACCATTCTAAGTGGCACAATAACTCTAAGTGTAATACAATATTGTAAAATATTAGTATTGGTTATCGTAGCTAGTATCCATTTTAAATTCTCTGCTGTACATAATATTTAGTAATTAAAAAGCTTAGACAAGTCAAAACCTGTCGCTGAAATTTTTTGATGCCCAACCTCGCTTGATAAATCTAAAAAGTGAAATAATAAGACATTATGGGGAAATGAGAAATCATTCTGTGTATTACCTTCGGACTTCTGTATAGCTATACAAACTTTACAGCTTTGATGCAATCTCAACATTTACACGTTATTGTCCTAAAAACTAACTGATCCATGAATACTAACATTGAATAGTACATTTTACCAAAAAAAAATCAGACTTGCACGCCATATTTGGCTGACGTTGCAGCTCACGGTGCGCGAAGTCCTGAATTCAAATCTAGGATGATCCATAAACGTGTACGCCTAATTTAGCTTTGATTTTAAGGCACACAGAAACACCCAAAATACCAAACAAAGCTTTAGAACTGTGGTTCTTAAAGCCACCCATCAAGCTAAAAGGACTGCATTCATCTTGACCTTGAAAAGCAAAATATACGTACTAAAGACGTGTCACCAGCGAAAGTGAACATTTATAGGAGTGCACTAAGAAAAACTCAAGAAAAAAAAACTACAGAAACGTGCGTTAAATTCTGAATTTCTGGAGTTGTTAAAAATAAGTTATTAATTTACAAGGGATATCTCACACTAAATTAATTGAATGTTCAAATAAATTTTCGGATATTACACATACAAAGGTAATGAAAATAATAGCTGCATTGCACAGACAATGAGCTATTCGTCTGCAGCGGTCAATTCAAAATTTTAGATTATTTTTAGAAAACTTTATATTTATTGTTTAGTGTTTGCTTTAAAAAGTTAATATGTGGATCATAGATTTTTCCGTATTGGTCCGGAAGCTCCACGATTACTCTCCGCAGTCGCTTTGGGCCCACACGTCGGTGTCCTCGCATTCTGCCAGTAACTACCGTGGCTCGTCGATACGCCAGGATCACTCTCCAGCCACCACCGTTCATAACTCTGGCCCAAAACCTCTCCTCCGCGTGGCAGGAGAGATGCATTCACAAAACTGCTAATTCTTCCCACAGCAGTAAACTCTTATGACCTACTTGGCGTCGAGACATTTCTCGATTGCGGAGAGAATTCCCGTCTTTATAGAAGGTGCATTAGTGCCGCCAGTTGTGAGCTTTCACTCAAGCAGGTGCGTGCCAACCACGTCACATCTCCCCTGCTTGCACCACCTCATTTCCTGCCAGACTGTGTTGTATTCCAGTCTCATGAACAGAGGCTATTCACGGTAGAGTGAGCACTTTTGTAAACCTTCTCATTTGGAATAACAATTAAAAATATATTTTATTTTGGCCTTATACGTTACCTTCTGAGTGCGGTGGAATATACACATTGTGTTCAGTACTTCAATGAAAATATTTATTTAAAAAGGTGGTTAAGGGATAAAATATGACTGAAAGGAAAAGGTAACCAGGAACTTAAAAGTGTTCACTTTACCGTGAACATTCTATATAGTCTTATTCGCGGTTTTTTTTTTCAAATATTTTAAATCAAACCTTTGAAAAATCACTTCGTGTACCCGTGTTTAGTTGTTTCCAAAGTATTACACGTATCACAAGATTATTATACATGTATTAACATAAAAATACATTATTTTTAGTTAAATTGAACTTTTACTTGTATTTTATCCGTAAATAATAATATTTCATTTATAATAAATATAAACAGAAAAAGGTACATAATAGGCGTGTTGGTATTATTTCCCGGAAGCAAAACTTCAGCAAGATTTCAGAAAATTTGGAAGTAACCGTGAATGGACTTTACCAGACGTGATTACGTAGGCGAGCGTGTCACCACTGTATGAGTGATCTTTAATGCACGATTTGTAAGAGCAACCTCATAATTAGGAAAAAATTAAATTTGCTAACCTTGTAAAATGAAATGTGTTTTATCGTGCTAGCCAAATATAACTGAATACTACTGCCCGATACAAGCAAGTACACAAAAAAAAAAAAACCCAGTTTTGTGGCAACCAAAAAATTTTTGTTGGCGGCCCCAAAATTCTCTTGTCAATATAGGCATGACAAAAGGTTTTGTGTTGCCAACAAATTTTTTATTGTCATTCCAGTATTTAGTGGAAAATACAAAATGACGTTTGTGGTCACCAATAAATTCATTGTGATTGTAAGTAAAAATGCGTTCGTTAGTCGCAACGAAGATGTTACAATAATAGCAGCAATACTGGTTAGTGAGGTTCATATAAGTGTTCTGCGAGTTGTGGTAGGTATGGTCTCACAAATATTAAACAAGAAGTTCAAAGTTTTAATGAGGGGTTTACGAACCGTGTATCTTTCAACTGCGAGTTTAGCGTGTTACCATCACGCTACCATGCTCATGTTTAAGCCGCTCTCTTCAGCATGTATATAACAGAAATCCAATAAGTGGCACACAAAGCTCGCACATTTTACCTCATGGGAAGTTAATTTTCTGGAATAATTTATGTGTAACGTTTATACTTGGAATATAGGAATGACGTAATCCGTTCATAAGTACTTAAGAATAGCCCTCATTAATTAGTTCATAACCTGATGCAAACAACCGAACACAGATAAATATGGCGTCGTGGCCAGACAGAAGGTGACCTGTTCGAATATGCCAGAGCGCATGCTCAGAATTAAACGGATTTAATTGTGCAGTCGCAGCAAGATGTTTTACTGTGGATAACGCGAATGCTGTTGCTGCCAACTAAATATTTCGTGACAGTCAATAAACGTTTTTTTTTTCAATAAACAAATATGTTAGTGAGCACTAAATAGCCTTAGTACTAGTCACTCTACGTGTTATTTGGCTTCACAATCTGTTTTGTACCAACAACAGAATTTCGCCCTGGAAAGCACCAACCAAACAGTTTTTGTAGTCACTAACAAACTTTTTTTTCTTCAGTGTATGTATAGTAAGATTTATTTTACAATTTTTNCCAAACAGTTTTTGTAGTCACTAACAAACTTTTTTTTCTTCAGTGTATGTATAGTAAGATTTATTTTACAATTTTTATGCAAAATATGATTTTTTTAAAATAATGTATTCAACCAGTTCGGAGTTGAACTCACGTACAAGCTCACGTTCTGCAACCACGTAATGTTTCAGCGTGCAGTGTACTTGTGTAACGAGCTTCTCACAACACAGCGAGAAACGTGCCGCGCGCTCGCGGCTACCAAGTCGTAAACGAAAGTAGAAGGCACTTTCGCAAATCTGATTACCCCGTAAGGAGAACGCTGGAAACACCGGGCGCTCGTACGTTTCTGTGTACTGTGCTGGCCAGGAGTCTGCTTTATTTGCTATACGGTCTAGTTCGTAGACACGGGGACCGGATGGGTCAAGATAGATAAGATAGCGTGTGGATAATGTGCGACTGGAAACAAACTGAAAACCTGTTTTCCAATTTTCTAAATGAAAATAACCGGGATACAACGAACACTGGTTTTTGAATAGTCACAGTTGTTGAGGCCACTCCCTCGACTGGGGATGNCCAAACAGTTTTTGTAGTCACTAACAAACTTTTTTTTCTTCAGTGTATGTATAGTAAGATTTATTTTACAATTTTTCTGCAAAATATGATTTCTTTAAAATAATGTATTCAACCAGTTCGGAGTTGAACTCACGTACAAGCTCACGTTCTGCAACCACGTAATGTTTCAGCGTGCAGTGTACTTGTGTAACGCGCTTCTCACAACACAGCGAGAAACGTGCCGCGCGCTCGCGGCTACCAAGTCGTAAACGAAAGTAGAAGGCACTTTCGCAAATCTGATTACCCCGTAAGGAGAACGCTGGAAACACAGAGCGCTCGTACGTTTCTGTGTACTGTGCTGGCCAGGAGTGTGCTTTATTTGCTATACGGTCTAGTTCGTAGACACGGGGACCGGATGGGTCAAGATAGATAAGATAGCGTGTGGATAATGTGCGACTGGAAACAAACTGAAAACCTGTTTTCCAATTTTCTAAATAAAAATAACCGGGATACAACGAACACTGGTTTTTGAATAGTCACAGTTGTTGAGGCCACTCCCTCGACTGGGGATGNGAAAATAACCGGGATACAACGAACACTGGTTTTTGAATAGTCACAGTTGTTGAGGCCACTCCCTCGACTGGGGATGTGAAAGAACGCCTGCTATCAAAGCAGAGAAGTAAGACGAACGAGATGTAATCTATATTTATAGCGAATCTAGTAGTTCATCTATTTCGATATCAAAAATGTTAGAAGGTCAAGCTTCGGAAATTTTTCCTGTTTCTAGTCCATCGTATTCATTTAGGTGGTACGAAAGGACTCTCTTAAAGGTTGTATTTTTGTTCAGCACTCCAAGATTAAGGAAAAGTTTCACTTTGTATTGCAATCCTAAATCCCCCAGATTTTGAGCATTATTTTGTCCTGAAGATAGGGAGCGACTGCAGGTAGGCAAAAGTCATTACACTCAACGATCGTTGAACAAACGTATTACAAGTACCACTATTCTACGTTACTCTGTCGCTTCGTGGCCGGTTTTTTTTAAAGCGATTTCATTATATCCCTGGAAAACGGCGGGCCTTAAGCACATAACACGAGGCAAATTTCTTTGTTAATCTTGAAATAATGATAAATAATTTGTTTTCGGAAAATGAACTAAGCTCCAGAGAAACATAGGTTAGTGCGAGATAACTGCGACAGGCCTAGTTGTTCCTGTTAAATAACTTAAGATGGACAGGTTTTGCAACTGCTGCAAATATGTTCAGCTACGCGCCATATACACACTGAATACTCCATCTTAAATAAAATTGGTAGTACTTGCAACAAGCTCTAGGTTCAGCTCCAACTTCCACGGATAATACCTTGTATAGAAAACCGATCTGCGCCACAAGTCGTACAAAAGTTTTCGACTTATTTTTTCGTGACGAAACTACCGACCAAAATTACCGTTGGTATTTAGTTACACAATCTCTGTGTGTATGGAGATTAAGTCCATTCATGGTTACTTCCAACTTTTCTGAAGCATTTCTAAAGTTATACTTTCAGGATATTTTTCCAACTCAAGCTAACATAGCTAAACAAAGTCTAGAAAATTACACTAAAGGGACAACGCGCCGTATTTGTGCGCACTCAGTTAAATAACATTTTGCATCAGAACTACTTCTTAGTAGGCGTTACCTGTACACCTATTTTATCTCTGTTTCTATTCATATTAATTAAAGATAAAAATATTTAAATTTATAAATAAACGTAAGTAAAAAGTTCTCTTCTCTTATGATAACAGAATTATAAAACTCTTGTGGTACATGCCATATTTAGGAAACAAACCTAACACGTCCATAAATGGAATGATTTGTTCTAACGTTTGATTGAAAAAGTGTGAAGATACTGCGAATAGACTACAAGCGGGCAAAGCATGATCATAAATGAAAATATTCATAAACCCATAGCCAGCAATGTCGATCACCGCCGCTGCAGTGCGTCGACAGTGCGCCACGCGGCGTCTGCGATAGGCAATCACAGACATGGAAAGGCCGTGCTGGTTGCGTGACTTTCAGGCGTCACTGCATTTTTTCATGTCTCCGTTGTTTTATTAAAGTGGGGAGGGAAAAGCTTGCCACTAGAAAACAGAAAACGTAGCGATCAATGCTTCGTACAGCAAACATTTAAGATGTAATTCGCCACACAGCATGGTTTGCATTTGTGCCTGGTTGTCATGGAACGCTTCACATAGGCTGGAAATTTACACACGTGTTTATTGTGCGGTACGAGCAACGGGTTCAAGTACGTTGATGTAACAGCAGATACTGGTGCCTGAAACTTCTGCAAATGACATTGCTCTTGAAAGCCGACGTTAACCTATTGACAAAAGCTGCGGAACACACTTTCAAACTTAGCGCCTGCATTTCCGTAAAATAATTTATAGTGTTATGAATATATTATTTTAAATTTCCGTCCTTTCTGTTTAGTTTGAATTTCGCCAGCTAATTTAGAATTGAGCATATGACCCCTGAGCTCACTTGATCAGCAGGATGTTAAACACCCTGGTTTCAATTTCCGGCCCAGTCTGGGATCTTTCAGGTTTGGGAAACTTCCTTGCCAGGTACAAGACTGAGTGCCGTGTTGCCTCATCTCCATAACCCCGAAGGCAACGGTAAACCCTCGTAGAATATTTCTGTATGGCAAATACAGCTCGGACACCCGAATTAAAACCAGCCTTTGGTCTAAAACTCATAATCTAACTATTTTCACGAATAAATTGCTATAATTGGAGAATAGAAAGCGTATGTAATACCAAATAAATTATAATAATCTATTTCTAAGCAATTTAGGAGAAGCAGCCAGGTGAAATTTAAAAAAAATGTAAAAATTGCAAGTAAAAGCAAATGAAACCAGTTACAGGTTATGTGTTTATGATGAATTCGTTCAAAACTCCATCATCTATCAGGATGTGCTCTGTACTTGGTGTTCTTTTACTGACATTCAAGCCGCTTGGTTGCATTTTGAAAAGTTAATTTTTGGGTATCGCATCTCAAAAATCAGGACAGAAATTCAAGGCACTNAGCCGCTTGGTTGCATTTTGAAAAGTTAATTTTTGGGTATCGCATCTCAAAAATCAGGACAGAAATTCAAGGCACTGCGGAACCTTCTCAACGTCGGCACCTCCTCATCTCGGTGATGTCCGAACCACTTAACACCAGGTGCACACCAGACAGTCAGGCCACGATGCCGGAAGTTTATTGTGAACCACCACAGCTTCGGCTAAGGCCAATTCTGCTCAGGTTAGGAACAAAACGAGTTTCCTTATGGGAGAGTCTGGCATAGGGAAAATTTCCACCGCTAGGTAAACGCTAGTTTTCCAAAGAGGTGACATGAAATTAAAATTGTAAGCTGCGTCAATAATAAAAGAGAAAGATTTCACTTAGTTAAGTAGCCATTTTATATTTGATTAATGATTATTGCAATTTTTTTTGACGTAGAAAATATATAAAAAACGGTACACATTTGACACTAGCGCTTACCTGGTGGTTGAAAGTTTAGTTGCCAAACTAAAAGCATTGAGCTTACCAAACTGAGTAGAATAAACCTTACTTCGGCCTTCTCGCCACACGAGCGCAACTCCTTAGCGATCGCAGCTACCTAACACTCCAAGAAGGTCACATGTAAAGGTTGTTCGCGATGAAGTGAGCACTTCTGAAATCAACATATAAAAAAGTCACTGCTCCTACCTGTATATATTTAAACGGGCGCACTGAGTAGCATGCGCCCAGTAAAGTTAGTAACGATGGAGGGAAAGTAGTTCGACGTCTTAACGTCAAATTGAAAGTGCTAAGTAACCATTTGTGATAGCTTAAATAATTTTTTTCTTTCTTTTTTTTCAAAGCAAAAAAGTGTAGAAAATTAGAATATTAGAATATTTACTTTTTATATGTGTCACGCTTTTACTTGGCTGGCTTATGAATACAGTAATTAGGCCCATGGCAGCTTTAATGTTACATAACGCGGAAGCATACACAACGTGCATACAAGTAGATCTTAAGCAGGGTTTTCAAAAGTGCTCAGTTTACACTGAACAGCCTATAGTAACAAACAGTTATCTTTTACGCAACATCGACCTACCCCACACTAATACAACTGTCAAAGTCACATGATCAACAATGATGAACGTGTTTGTTTGTATCGTAATTCTCAAAACACAGGCACTTTTATATGAATAACATACTTTCACTAATTTTAATTTAATCAAATAGCATTACAAATTGGCCAGAGGAAGTATGCAAACATTTCAAAGCAATTGTTTACTGCACAGTTTTCTAACCTCAAATCCTATCTTCATCGTTTATAATAGTCGTATTGGCAGAAAGACAGTTCAATGTTGGGATACGGAGATTGGTTTTGCGCAGCTAGCGTGATCACTCTACCCCATTTTCACTTTTAAGTTATGACCTTCTTAGAGTGTTAGGTAGCTGTGATCGCTAAGGCATTACGCGAGAAGGCCTGAAGTAAGGTTTATTCTACTCAGATTGGTAAGCTCAATGCTTTTAGTTTGGCAACTAATATTTTTACTATGTAAAGTGGTTAAGTGTAAGAGAAGATGAAAATACCTTTACTTCGCCACAAAAATAAAGACGTTTAATTACTATTGTTATTATTATTATAGTGCATTCTGGCATGTAGGCTCCCAGTTAAGTCTTAAGTAAATCAATATAAATAATTCTAAGGCGTGCAGTTGCATTGCGAGTGTAAAATTTAAATATGTGGCCATTAAAGTATTTATTCCTTGTTTTATACAAATCAGAGTACGAATTTGTACATTACTAACTATTCCACGATTTTACTTGGATGGCGCATGGATAAAGTGATGAGGCGCATGGCAATGTTAAATTTACATATGGCAGAAGGATACAAAACGAGTAGAAAAATAGAACCTGCGTAAGATCTTCGAAAGTGCTCAGTTAACTGTGAGCACTCCATAGTAACGTTCTATGCATAGTCTATTCATAATATCTTCACACGTTTTCAATAAAACCTTTGAAAAGTCACCCAATGTGTGACGGGTATGGTTTTTTCTAATTATGTTATGTATCAGAAGCGGTTTTTTATATGTATTAACATTAAATAACACAAAAGTACCTTCTTTATGTTAAATTGTAATTTTGTTTATATTTCATCTACAAATTATAATATTTCATCTGTAATTTATATATGAATAAAACCAGTGAGGAAATAGGTGTGTTGGTAATGCCCAGTAAGAAATAAGTTATTTCTTACGTAAACTACTATTACACTGATTGCGCACGAGTGCGGTGCGTTGGCCATATGGTGTAATTTTATAAACTTTGTTTGCATGAAGCGGAGGAATATCCTGGAAGTATAACTTAAGCTTAAGCAGGGCTTCAGAAAAGTTCGAAGTCATCGTGAATGGATTATAGTTCTGATGAAATGCCATTTACCTTTACGCCCACGGTGTAAGCTGACGCTGTGTTCATGTTAACTACTGTTATACTTTGTTAATATTGTGGTCAACCCGTATTTGTTGTTAAAGTTGGGGGAATCTCGTGGTGGTGGAGCATGTGAGTTAAATACATATAAGAAGCTGTAGGTTACTATATGGCTATACAATAAAACATCTGGAGAGTACATAAAATACTATAAGGTCGGGGGAGCATGGTTAATTTAACTACATCCACTACCTTACTGAGAGCCACGTAAGCATATTGTGATTGTCCCACCTTGAGAAGTAACCGAAGGCTGACGAAGTACGACGAGTTATGGCGGTCGACACAGCAGGTTTTGTGTGACTTCCATCTCGGCCGGCGTCATACGGAGAAAGACCCCTGCTGCTGCTCTGCATCGCCCTCATATCGGCGTGGCATAACCCAACATGGCCTGTGATTCCCTGGCTGGTAGAGGGGATTCCTGCTTACCGGGGTTTGGGCAATGCGAGTCCCGATTGCGGCAACTGGCTCTCCTGATTACTGCTCATGCAGTGTTCAGGCAGGCCGTAGAATTAAGGCATGTTCACGCTATCGTAAAAATACTATTTAATTTAATTACTAGCCGTTACTCCATAGAAAATTCATTTACGACTGTTCACGAAATCTTCGAAGACGACTAATAATGGCTCTCAGTTTCTGCTGCTGTGAAACCGAGTGTGCCACTCTCAGTCGTCAGGTTTTTTGTTTCGAATGGTCACGTGCCTACTCATCGCAGTAAATAACGGCTGTGAAAATACAGGCTGCAGAAGAATCACTATTTTTTTTTAGACATGCGCAACTTAACATTCATCAAACGAAAACCAAACTAACATTAATGTTCTGTTTCGGAATTACTGGAAAGTTTTTAGGAAGAGGCGTAAAATAAATTCGCACATGCCCACGTCCAAGTTAATTCGTTTTCCCCTGTTTCCGACGTAAAGAATCCATCGTGCAGTATGGGACTGCAACTACGGGAACATCGTGCGACATAAACTGACACACGAGGTGTCGGCTACGGGCGAGAAAACAAGCAAGCAAAGAAGGGATTTAAAAAAATAAAGGTATCCTCGGAGAGCGCGCACTTCTGGAAAGCAAACAAATCNCCCCCCTCCAGATCCTGACACTGCGACCAACACCTACATCCCGCCCACATCCGCAGATTACATCCGAGGCCGCGGTGACCGGGCGGTTAGCCTGCTGGCCTCCCACCAAGGCGAACCGGGTTCAATCCCCGGCAGGGTAACTACTGCATTTTCGCATGTGGTTACCGTGCCGGACGATGCCGCTGGTCGGCGAATTTTCTCGAGGATCTCCCGATTCCCCCGATCCTTCCATTCCGGCACTGCTCCATACTCACCTCGATCACCCTCATCGGATATCTAGACCTCGCTGTTAAGAGCGAACAAAATTTTTTCACTCATTCTTCCATACCTATCAGTACAGGCTGTTCACGGTTGAGTGAGCACTTATGAAATCAACCCTTGATGAAATAACAACGTACATATATACTTCCGTCCACACTGGCATGCAGGTTCCCAGATCAGTTGGATTCGAATTAAGAGACACCGTTAAAAGACACTACGTTGTGTTGCGAATGTAGTGTTTAAATTTATCGCACATAATGTCGCTGTTTTTTTCTTAAACACAATTGAGTATAAATTTTTATATTTGTAAAACATTTAATGCTCCTAACACTGTCATGTTTTTACTCGACTGACGCACGAATAAAGTCATTAGGCCCATGGCAATGTACTTCACACATATGGCAGAGGTGTACAAAATGAGGATAAAGTATATCTTAAGCAGGGCTTTCAAAAATGCTTACTTTACATGAACAGGCTATACAAATATCACTCACTATTCTTCACTGTTTACCAGAAACAGTGAAACAGTTATCAGAAAACATCAAATGCTTCTACTAATCATTTTGCTTATAGGTGGCAGTTAACAATTACACAAATGGAAATAAATCTGTACGAGTGACTGAGAATATAATCAAAGTGACAGTAGTGAGAACTTTATATGTGTTATATATATAACATTAATGTATATATACATTTCATATATATGTATATAAGTGTGTAATGTGGCGGCGACGATGTCTTCCCCCGAAGATGCGTGTTTCGTAAGGATAAATATTTCCGTGTAAAGGTTGTCCTTACTTGCCCAAGGACACGATCAAAGCATTTAACATTCTGCTATAGTCCTACTTACTTACCAGTCAGCTTTCAGTTGACCAAACACCGTTGATATATACCTCATAAACCAATCCCTGCACGTAACTGTGTACGTTAATTAGAAGCTTAACACTTCTGGCAGGGAATAATGAGAACTAATTATTGTATAAACCAAAATTCCACTTTATTTGTATTTATAAGAATGAGAGTAAAAACTTGGCTTAATATATGAATGGTCTTGTCACTAACAGTTTCATAGAGACAATCCATTGTTCTCGTGCAGTGTTCTTGAGATTTACAATGTAGGTTTTTAAATTTGTAAAAGCTTGGGCTTCAGTGGCACAGCTACGCCAAGCAGCTCAGGCTGGCGGGGCATCCATAATCGCAGTGAGCTCTGAACCAGCATGCAGGGCGCCGACCACCCGATTAGTCTTTGGGTGCATGCCAAACGCAAATTTTTAAAATCGATAGGATGACACACGTGCGGTAGACAAAATAAATAAAAAGCGTTTTCACGTTTTCAACTATCTGGAGAACCAGCGATTTGGCCCGTAAATATTTAAGGCAAAATAACAAAATTTTTGTGCAATTATATCGGAGGCCTAAATATACTCACTTGTGAATCTGTACACTGAGCTGGTTGTCATTTGTGAATTTAATCTTTTCGAAAAAAAAAAAAATCATCTATGAGGGCCACGATGTTAGTATTTTGACATATTAATTTATGATTGCAATAATCCGATAAAGGGAAAGAGTTTATTAACGTGCGAAGAAAGCGTTTTGGAAACTGACCAGATTGTTATTTGAAGCCAAACAGCAATGCAATTTTGCTGTTCTGCGATTACGCCCATGATTTGCCACTGTGCTGTAATCACCGCACAAAACAAAACTTACATTTCACCTCACGTGTTATTATAATCCACTGGTTCCAATTTATTTATACGTTTAGTCACAAATTGTACACGCGACCAACGGGCTGTGAGGTCCTGGCGGACGTACTTGCCATGGATTAATATTTGTTACGTCACACTACGCTACATCTCGTGAAACATTCGGCAACGAACGGTTCAACATACTCTGGTATAGTACATTCACCGTTACTTCCAACTTTTATAAAGCCCTGCTGAAATTCTACTTTCAGGATATTCCTCCGCCCTATGTAAACTAAGCTTAACCAAGTCTAGAATATTACACCAAAGGGACTGCGCACCGCGTTCGTGCGCACTCACTCTAATAATATTTTGCATAAGAACTATTTGTTACCAGGCATTACCAACACACCTATCTTANACTCACTCTAATAATATTTTGCATAAGAACTATTTGTTACCAGGCATTACCAACACACCTGTTTTCTCACTGTTTTTATCCTTATGAATTATAAAAGATATATAATATAATTTATAGATAAAATGTAGATACATTTTTAACTGACCCAAAAATAAGGAACTTGTATGTTAATTGAAATATAAAACATTTGTGATACATGGCATAGTTAGGGAATAACTGAACACGTCATACATGGGGTGATTTTTCAGAGGTTGGATTAAAAAAGTTTGAAGAAACCGCGAACAGGCTATAGAACCAAATCGCACTGCAAGAAGAATAACCCGCGGAAACTACGAGTATGTTTCATTCCAACCTGAAAATGTTTTATAGTTGATTGGGTGCTCTTGAATCCCTACTCAGGTTTTCTCTTTACTTTGTTTATTCTTCCCCACGTGTAAAAATTAAACATTGTCATGTTGACTAACATCCTATTCCGTCGTATTTTGTTTTTCTATTCATTAACGCGAGAGTTTAACGCTACAAAAAATTGCATTCTTTCTTAAAAATAAAAAATTTTCCTTCGTGGTACTTCGTTTAATCCGAAGCCAAAAGAGATTGAGAACATTTTCGAAGGGGAAGGGTTAATTATCCTGCTGAAGTTATTGTGGAATCCTTCCAACCTCGTTCCACCAACTTTCACACAGAAAAACTTTATCCCGAGCAATTTATCCCTAGCTACTGGCTCTTGGTGGTGCCGGGTTTCTATATGCGCTCTTAAATACATTTTTGCTTTCAAGATTTAACCCTGGCAAATCTATTTTCGCGTCACGTTCTTTCCTGCACGGAACGTGTTTGTTCATTCGGTTAGCTTTTCTGACTTATCATCTGTCTCAGTGGTAATACGTTACGGAGATACGAAGATCTACTTTAAGACGTCTATAAAATTGTACAAGGAAATATTTTTGCAACTAAAAAAAAGTGATGAAAATAAGGAAATTCCTTTATTTTTCTTTATTTGTGGTTGCCCCCAAATTTTTAGAAAATAACTTTTGCTAAAGATACCTTAAAATGAATTAAGGCAAAATATTTTAGTATGATGACCAGTTCACATGCATACAGTCACCCTACCTTTCTTCGAATTCTTGTTTCGTTTTCAAGGTGTTCGCCGTGTGAGTGAAATGATTAAAAAAAAAAATCACTCTCTTCACTTATTTCAATATAAAGCGTGTGCGGCGCTGAACATCACACGGGTACTAACTTCACAACAATATTTCACACACCTCAAAAAATGTTTTGCACCACAGGGATTTTTTAGTTACTAGGTTGCTCACGAGCCAAGAGAANAAGCGAAAGTATGGGATGGAAAAACACACAGTCTGTACAGAATACCACGCCAGAGTTGACGAACGTATTTTGTGATGCGCCGACTGTCTCAGCGACGATAGCCTATTCGCGGTTCCTTCACACTTTTGGAATCAAACCTTTGAAAAATCAACAGATGCTGACGTGATTGATTGTTTCCTAAAAACGTCGGATATCGCAAGCGTTTTATACTTCTGTTAACATAAAATAACCATATTTTTGGTTAAATTAATCTTTTATTTATATTTCATTTACAAATTATAATATGTCATATATATACTTAATATAAATAAAAACAGGGATAAAATAGGTATGCCTAGTAAGAAATAGTTCTTATGCAAAACATTATCACACTGAGTGCGCACGAATGCGGTGCGCTGTTCCTTTAGTGTAATCTTCTACACTTTGGTAAGGTCACTTCTACTACAGGTTGGGAAGATAAATGTTATAATCTATTCGCGGTTACTTCACACTTTTATGAAAACCCTGCTAAAGTTATACTTCCAGGATATTCCTCCGCCTCGTGCAAACTAAGCTTAACCAAGTCTAGAAAATTACACCAAAGAACAACGCACCGAATTCGTGCGCACTCAGTTGTAATAATATTTTGCATGGGAACTATTTCTTACTAGGCGCTACCAACACAGATGTTGTCTTACTGTTTTTATTCATACTTATTATAAATGAACTATTATAATATATAAATGAGATATAGGTAAAACTTAAATTTAACGAAAAATAAGATACTTTTGTGTTAACAGAGGTATAAAACGCTTGTGATACATGCCATATTTAGGAAATAACTAAACACGTAAAGCATAGGGTGATTTGTCAAAGGTTTGATTAAAAAAGTGTGAAGAAACTGCGAACAGACTATAAATGTTAATCGCATTCGAGAGTTCCCTGGTTTGATTCCCGGTTCGGCCATCCTGATTTCAGTTTTCCATGATTTACCGAAATCACTCTCAGTGAAATCTGTTGTTGTTCGTTACTACAAGGCCATGGCCGATTTCTTCCCCATTCTCGCTTCTCAGAGCAACAAGCTCCACGTTACATGAATTTACTTTTTTTTTTAAACTACTGTCTGTTACCTCTAGAAAATTTTATATTACATTGTGCAGTGCGTTGAACAGCAATTTTAATTTTCACAATGATAAGAGATAAATACATTTTTTGTTTTTATATGAATTAAGCTAGAATTCGATAAGATAAATTAATATGTAAAAATTCACAATTAATACTTTGCGTTAGTATTTCACATTTCATAAGTACGCGTTCAAACGAATTTACCTTCGCACACCGGATCAACGGTGAGATGACGACCTCGCATTGTCTGACATGACATGCTTACTTTGTTACTTTGTCATCTTTTACCACCTCCCTTAACTATAAAGTATAGCACTAACTTTTGGGACGCTTTGTATAAAATATGTATGTACGCTATACACATACATACATGTTTATTTATGTATAGCGGCTGCAAGTATATATTTTAGATGTAGGTATATACACTTTGTATATAAAGTTATACAGGATGAGTATAAAATGATACCCCAACTTTGAAGGTCTATAATATCAAAACCAAACAACCTACAACCATGATTGACCAATCAAATTAACCGTGGAACCGTGAAGTTTGTTTACCATATATTCATAAATGTTCAATGTGACCACCAAGAGCGGCGCGAACGACATCTACGCGATAATAAAACTCGTTCCACGCTCTTGTCAACATGTCCGGTGTCACGGTTTGGATGGCGTTCGTAACTCTCGGTTTGAGGTGGCGAGGGGGAAGCGAGTTCGCATTCGACACGTCAATGCGAAGGGGACGGTCTGATGTTTCCTTTATGTGCCGAGAGATGGCACTGGGAGCGTCTGTCGTCGCACTATGAGCGTGTGTTGTGTGTTAGTCCGCATCACGATGGCGACGGAACAACAGAAGGCGTTCTGTGTTATTGAGTTCAATAAATGTGAATCGGTTACGACTGCTTAACGAGAATTCCGTCGCAAATACGGACGTTGTCCTCCCTATAGATGGAGTATCGTACGTTGGTTTCGTCAGTTCCGTGACACAGGGTGCCTTTACAAAGGCAAAAGTTCCGGGCGGCCGCGTGTATCCGAAGATAATGTGCAACGGATTCAACAAGCTTTCGTTCGCTGTCCGAGAAAATCAACTCGACAAACTAGCCAGGAAATGCAAATCCCTCAATCGACGGTATGCACAGTGTTGCGAAAGCGATTGCTGTACAAACCATACAGGTTACAGCTTGTACAGTCTCTTACCGAAAGGGATAAAGAACTGAGACGTGGTTTCTGCGCGTTCGTTCTTGCCCAGAACGAGGTAGACGATGCCTTCATGTCTAAGCTGGTTTTTAGCAATGAAGCGACGTTCCATACAAATGGTAAGGTGAATCGGCACAACTAGCGGATATGGGGTCAGGAGCCTCCACATGAAACCACCGAACACGAGCGCGCTTCCCCCAAAGTGAACATGTTTTGCGCTGTATTCAAAGACACTGTTTTCGGCCCTTTATTTTTTCACGAGTCCACTGTTACTGGAATCCTTTATTTGGACGTGCTTACAGAGTGATTGTTTCCTCAATTAGAAGAGGCGGCGGGGGACTTCATTTTCCAGGAGGATGGTGCCCACTCCATTGTCACCTAGCTGTTAGCGGATATCTGAAAGAGACGTTGCCGCAACGATGGATTGGTCGAGGAGCAGCTGGTGACCAGGCTCTTAATCACCGGCTCCCAAGAAGCCGGGATCTTATCCCGTGCGATTTTTTTCTATAGGGGTACATAAAGGATCAAGTGTTTCGTCCACCATTGCCGGCTAACATTGACGACTTCAAAACGAGAATTACGGACGTCATCCAAACCGTAACACCGGACATGCTTACAAGAGTGTGGAACGAGTTTTATTATAACGTATATGTCGTTCGGGCCACTTGTGGTGGTCACATTGAACATTTATGAAGATACTAGCGAACCGGCCCGGTTTCGCTCGGTTACAATTAAGTTTTGCAGTGATACACTAATAAATAAAATGAGAAAAGACAATAAATTTATGTGAAAACAGAATTATAAAATTATAGTATGTTGGCTTAGGGTTTTAACTGATTGGAGCAACCCAAAAGGAAGGAAATATTATTTACCCGATAGCCAAGAAGTATGGTATTGTTTTTGGAGTGTATCTGTGCAACTATCGCGTAGTTACCACATTTCCACTTTCCAGCGTCGATGTATGAAAATCAAAACGTGAGTTTCATCAAGTTGTAACTTTAGAAATAAGCGTACCTAGGTACTACTTTTTGCGCTTGGCTGAGGGATCTCAATCGATCACCAAAGTTAAGCAACGTTCCCAGAAGCAGACATTTGAATGGGTGACCGTTAATTGGCATAACATCTGAGCACTTCCGTGCTACGGAGGGCACGTTTAATATTCGGTCCCGGTTGTTATTGGTTGATAGAAGTCGTTAAGCCATTTTAGAGGTCCTTGGGCGACCTGATAAACTCTGACAAAAGAGGAAAAAAATATTTTTATCACGTTCCCAGCCTTTGCAGAATTAGGTTTTGTTGTTGTTCCACAGGAACCGTACAATTTTCACGGGATAAAAAGTATCCTATGTCCTATTCCAGGACCCAAAGTACCTACATACCAAATTTCATCAAAATCCGTTTTGGTTTTATGGAGCTGAGTGGTAACAAACATACACACACATATACTTTTTCATTTATAATATTAGTAGGATGGTAAACAAACTTCACAGTTCCACGGTTCATTTGATTGGTCAATAAAGGTTGTAGGTTATTTTGGTGTTCATATTTTAGACCTTTCAAGTTGGGGTATTATTTTATACTTAACCTGTATATTCACTGTATTTATTATTGCGTTTCTCTCAATATAGTATATATACATATATATATTCAAAATATCTGTTTGTATATTTCCGAATTAGAATTTTTTTATATATTTAACGTATTATATATTTTAAGACCTTAATTTTCATAGTTTACATATTAATTTTCAGATTCTCTAACTACGTACGGCGAAACATTTAAGAGTTTTGATACAGTTTCTTAGTCAACTTTATTGAGTAGGCTAGTATGCACAGCAAGTTGCAATTATGATCAAAGTCTATTCTAGAAGAGCAGAGTAAAATGTATGGTGTTTTTTTTCCTTCTTGTGCTGTTGTAACTATTTTCATCCTGGAGTATGTGAATATGAGACATATTTAAAAAAAACATCAAATTTCATGCAAATGCAAGAATGGGTGGTAAAAATGAAAGATACCGTTTGAGCCCATACGCTTGCAAAAATGTAAGTGCACATAGTGGACATTGTTTCTAGGTGGTTCTAATGGGGTTGGTTGGGAGAGAGAGAGGGAGAGAAAGAGAGAGAGTGTGTGTGTGTGTGTGTGTGTGTGTCGTCCTCATTAGCCAGACAAGCAGCATTCACGCACTGTGTCATTCAATGTCCAGGNAGCCGCTTGGTTGCATTTTGAAAAGTTAATTTTTGGGTATCGCATCTCAAAAATCAGGACAGAAATTCAAGGCACTACGGAACCTTCTCAACGTCGGCACCTCCTCATCTCGGTGATGTCCGAACCACTTAACACCAGGTGCACACCAGACAGTCAGGCCACGATGCCGGAAGTTTATTGTGAACCACCATAGCTTCGGCTAAGGCCAATTCTGCTCGGGTTAGGAACAAAACGAGTTTCCTTATGGGAGAGTCTGGCATAGGGAAAATTTCCACCGCTAGGTAAACGCTAGTTTTCCAAAGAGGTGACATGAAATTAAAATTGTAAGCTGCGTCAATAATAAAAGAGAAAGATTTCACTTAGTTAAGTAGCCATTTTATATTTTATTAATGATTATTGCAATTTTTTTTGACGTATAAAACATATAAAAACGGTACACATTTGACACTAGCGCTTACCTGGTGGTTGAAAGTTTAGTTGCCAAACTAAAAGCATTGAGCTTACCAAACTGAGTAGAATAAACCTTACTTTGGCCTTCTCGCCACACGAGCGCGACGCCTCAGTGATCACAGTTACCTAACACTCCCAGAAGGTCATATGTAAAGGCTGTTCTCGCGATACAGCGAGCACTTCTGAAATCAACCTTAGAAAAAAGTCACTGCTCCTACCTGTATATATTTAAACGGGCGCACTGAGTAACATGCGCCCAGTAAAGTTAGTAACGATGGAGGGAAAGTAGTTCCACGTCTTAAAGTAGAATTTAAAGTGGTAAGTAACCATTTGTGATAACTTAAATAATTTTTTCTCTTTCGGTTTTTTTCAAAGCAACAAAGTGTAGAAAATTAGAATGTTTGAATATTTGCTTTTCTAAATGTGTCACGCTTTTACTTGACTGGCTTATGAATACAGTAATTAGACCCATGGCAGCTTTAATGTTACAAAACGCGGAAGCATACACAACGTGCATACAAGTAGATCTTAAGCAGGGTTTTCAAAAGTGCTCAGTTTACCCTGAACAGCCTATAGTAACAAACAGTTATCTTTTACGCAACATTGACCTACCCCACACTAATACAACTGTCACAGTCACATGGTCAACAATGACGAACGTGTATGTTTGTAACGTAATTCTCAAAACACAGGCACTTTTATATGAATAACATACTTTCACTAATTTTAATTTAATCAAATTGCATTAAAAATTGGCCAGATGAAGTATACAAACATTTCAAAGCAATTGTTTACTACACAGTTTTCTAACCTCAAATCCTATCTACATCGTTTATAATAGTCGTATTGGCAGAAAGAGTTCAATGCTGGGATACGGAGATTGGTTTTGCGCAGCTAGTGTGATCACTCTACCCCATTTTCACTTTTAAGCTATGACCTTCTTGGAGTGTTAGGTAGCTGCGATCGCTGAGGCATTACGCTCGTGCTGCGAGAAGGCCGAAGTAAGGTTTATTTTACTCAGGTTGGTAAGCTCAATGCTTTTAGTTTGGCAACTAATATTTGTATTATGTAAAGTGGTTAAGTGTAAGAGAAGGTGAAAATACCTTAACTTCGCCACATAAATAAAGACGTTTAATTATTATTGTTATTATTATTGTAGTGCTTTCTGGCATGTAGGCTCCCAGTTAACTCTGCAGTAAATCAATATAAATAATTCTAAGGCTTGCAGTTGCATTGCGAGTGTAAAATTTAAATATGCGGCCATTAAAGTATTTAGTCCTTGTTTTATACAAATCAGAGTACGAATTTTTACATTATTAACACACTTACATTACTAAATATTCCACGGTTTTACTTGGATGGCGCATGGATAAAGTGATGAGGCGCATGGCAATGTTAAATTTACATATGGCAGAAGGATACAAAACGAGTAGAAAAATAGAACCTGCGCAAGATCTTCGAAAGTGCTCAGTTAACTGTGAGCATTCCATAGTAACGTTCTGTGTATAGTCTATTCGTGGTATCTTCACACGTTTTCAATAAAACCTTTGATAAGACACCCAATGTATGACGGGTCTGGTTTTTTCTAATTATGTTACGTATCAGAAGCGGTTTTTTTATTTGTATTAACTTAAAATAACATAAAAGTACCTTCTTTATGTTAAATTGTAATTTTGTTTATATTTCATCTACAAATTATAACATTTCATCTGTAATTTATATATGAATAAAACCAGTGAGGAAATAGGTGTGTTGGTAATGCCTAGTAAGAAATAAGTTATTTCTTACGTAAACTACTATTACACTGATTGCGCACGAGTGCGGTGCGTTGGTCATATGGTGTAATTTTATAAACTTTGTTTGCATGAAGCGGAGGAATATCCTGGAAGTATAACTTAAGCTTAAGCAGGGCTTCAGAAAAGTTGGAAGTCATCGCGAATGGATTATAGTTCTGATGAAATGCCATTTACCTTTACGCCCACGGTGTAAGCTGGCGCTGTGTTCATGTGCGGTAATTGCGATGGGAATTATACAGCTTTTCTGAGAAACTACTGTTATACTTTGTTAATATTGTGGTCAAACCGTATTTGTTGTTTAAGTTGGGGGAATCTCATGGTTGTAGAGCATGTGGGTTAAATAAATATAAGAAGCTGTAGGTTACTATATGGCTATATAATAAAACATCTGGAGAGTACATAAAATACTATAAGGTCGGGGGGAGCATTGTTAATTTAACAACATCCACTACCTCACTGAGAGCCACGTTAGTATATTGCGATTGTGCCACCTTGAGAAGTAACCGATGGCTGATGAAGTACGACGAGTTATAACGGTCGACACAGCAGGTTTCTTGTGACTTCCATTTCGGCCGGCGTCATACGGAGAAAGGTCTCTGCCACCTCTCTGCATCGCCCTCATATCGGCGTGGCATAACGCAACATGGCCTGATTACCTGGCTGGTAGAGGAAATTCCTGCTTACCGGGGTTTGGGCAATGCGAGTCCCAATTGCGGCAACTGGCTGTCCTGATTACTGCTCATGCAGTGTCCAGGCAGGCCGTCGAATTAAGGCATGTTCACGCTATCGTAACAATACTATTTAATTTAATTACTAGCTGTTACTCCATAGAAAATTCATTTACGACTGTTCACGAAATCTTCGAAGACGACTAATAATGGCTCTCAGTTTCTGCTGCTGTGAAACCGAGTGTGCCTGGCTCTCAGTCGTCAGGTTGTTTTTTTCGAATGGTCACGTGCCTACTCATCGCAGTAAATAACGGCTGTGAAAATACACGCTGCAGAAGAATCACTATTTTTTTTAGACATGCGCAACTTAAAATTCATCAAACGAAAACCAAACTAACATTAATGTTCTGTTTCGGAATTACTGGAAAGTTTTCGAGGAAGAGGCGTAAAATAAATTCGCACATGCCCACGTCCAAGTTAATTCGTTTTCCCCTGTTTCCGACGTAAAGAATTCATCGTGCAGTATGGGACTGCAACTACGGGGACATCGTGCGACATAAACTGACACACGAGGTGTCGGCTACGGGCGAGAAAACAAGCAAGCAAAGAAGGGATTAAAAAAATAAAGGTATCCTTGGAGAGCGCGCACTTCTGGAAAGCAAACAAATCTGCCTAATGACTTTATTCGTGCGTCAGTCGAGTAAAAACATGACAGTGTAAGGAGCATTAAATGTTTTACAAATATGAAAATTTATACTCAATTGTGTTTAAGGAAAAAACAGCGACATTATGTGCGATAAATTTAAACATTACATTCGCAACACAACGTAGTGTCTTTTAACGGTGTCTCTTAATTCGAATCCAACTGATCTGGGAACCTTCATGCCAGTGTGGACGGAAGTATATATGTGCGTTTTATGGAGCTGAGTGGTAACAAACATACACACACATATACTTTTTCATTTATAATATTAGTAGGATGGTAAACAAACTTCACAGTTCCACGGTTCATTTGATTGGTCAATAAAGGTTGTAGGTTATTTTGGTGTTCATATTTTAGACCTTTCAAGTTGGGGTATTATTTTATACTTAACCTGTATATTCACAGTATTTATTATTGCGTTTCTCTCAATATAGTATATATACATATATATATATTCAAAATATCTGTTTATATATTTCCGAATTAGAATTTTTTATATATTTAACGTATTATATATTTTAAGACCTTAATTTTCATAGTTTACATATTAATTTTCAGATTCTCTAACTACGTACGGCGAAACATTTAAGAGTTTTGATACAGTTTCTTAGTCAACTTTATTGAGTAGGCTAGTATGCACAGCAAGTTGCAATTATGATCAAAGTCTATTCTAGAAGAGCAGAGTAAAATGTATGGTGTTTTTTTTCCTTCTTGTGCTGTTGTAACTATTTTCATCCTGGAGTATGTGAATATGAGACATATTTAAAAAAAAATGGTTGCCTGTAAAGTCGGTTTTACGGGCGAAGATTTTACGTGACAACGTAGTGCTGCGCGCGCGGCAGACCGATCATAGTTGAGTGGGAGAGAGACGCAAGGCATTCGGCGGGCCTCTCTCTCGTTCGGTGACTCATCGTAACGTTACCGAGCGTTACACTTTTTCATAAGTGACTCCCAGCCGCAACCTAATTTAAGACGTTGTCACGTCAAAAAACATCAAATTTCATGCAAATGCAAGAATGGGTGGTAAAAATGAAAGATACCGTTTGAGCCCATACGCTTGCAAAAATGTAAGTGCACATAGTGGACATTGTTTCTAGGTGGTTCTAATGGGGTTGGTTGGGAGAGAGAGAGAGGGAGAGAAAGAGAGAGTGTGTGTGTGTGTGTGTGTCGTCCTCATTAGCCAGACAAGCAGCATTCACGCACTGTGTCATTCAATGTCCAGGNTGTGTGTGTGTGTGTGTGTGTCGTCCTCATTAGCCAGACAAGCAGCATTCACGCACTGTGTCATTCAATGTCCAGGGCTGTCTGTCCTCTCTGGCGCCAGCCAGACGAGAAGCGAAATTACAGTTGGCCTGAAACGCACGCGAAGTAACGACTTGCTGTCCGTGGGAATTCCCATCCCACCCGGGAGACGCTTCGTTGAAGGTATGGCGATTTCACTGCCTAACCGTCAGCATAGTGTGCATTTATAACCGTTTGGCCAATACACGTTATTTATATCAGTTGTATAACCCACGACACTTTGCATAAATTCAGAAACGTGAAACCAATCACACTATTATCTGTAAATGTACAGTACATTTTGTGCAACAAACACGGCAATTAGTATTTTGGTAGGTCGGCATTTTTATTCGTTGTCTTCACAGCTATTTTAATTTTTTATATTGTTACTTTAAATTATATATATGTTAACTGATTTTAAGTTTAAAACAAACAATACAAACATTTAAGTGTTTCGCTTATTTTCAATTTTTTTTGTCATGGAAAATTAACAAAAATAATTTTAGCTTTGA
Organism: Clitarchus hookeri; assembly: GCA_002778355.1. Classification (NCBI taxonomy): domain Eukaryota; kingdom Metazoa; phylum Arthropoda; class Insecta; order Phasmatodea; family Phasmatidae; genus Clitarchus; species Clitarchus hookeri. The sequence goes on along the minus strand of NQII01000197.1, from coordinate 477,754 downwards.
TTACTACACAATTATTTACATAATACCTATGTGGTAAGGGTGGGTGTTACAGTAGCTTATATGTCACTGGTTAACTCCATCAATAACCATGTTTAGTTTTACTGCGCGCGAGGTTAGCCTACGCCTACTATTTCCCTCCAAAAACGTGAAGTTCAATTTATACGACTAATACAGCAAAAATAATTCATTAAGAAAACTATTTTGGACCAAGGAATGTGTGTACGTTGAGTAGAATGTTTGTTCTAATTGGGTCACGGAAATAATTCTTTGTTGTACAAAAACGTTTATTCAGCTACAATAAATTTTGTCACAGCAAATACACTATATCGGCAGACGTCACCGTACACCCCCATTATCAATGGGTCCGAAGGCGCTAGACGTAAGCACTTTTGAAATCAACCTTCGAAAAAAAGAGAATCCCTGCCAATCGCTGCATAATTCCACAGAATGATCCATTCACGGTTACTTCATACTTTTCTGAAGCCCTACTAAAGTTCTACTTCCAGGATATTTCTCCGCTTCATGCAAAATAAGCCTATTTACGCCTAGAAAATTACACATAGGACAACGCACCGAATTCGTGCGCCTTCAGTTGTAATGATATTTTGCATAAGAACTATTTTATTACTAGACGCTACCAACACACATATTTTCTCACTGTTTTTATTCATACTTATTATAAATAAATTATTATAATTTATATATAAATGCATTATTATAATTGGTAAATAAAATAAGGTAAATCTTCAATTTAACTAAAAATAAGGTACTTTCATATTATGAGAGGTATAAAACTCTTGCGATGCGTGACAATATTCACAAGATAACTAAACAGGTCATACATGGTGTGATTTTTCGAAGATTGGATTCAAAAAGTGTGAAGAAACCGCGAATAGACTATACCCATTGGTAAGCAGGTTCCCAGTTAAGTTGGCAGCAAATTTAATTAAACTAGTTCTAAGACGTGACGTGTTGAGAATGTAGTGTTGAAATTTACGGTATACTGACGTTAGCGTGTTTTATTTTACATACACAAAGGCATTCATCTACAAATTATCAACACATTTATCTTCCTAAAAATCTCATGTTTTTATTCGGATGAGGCGTGAACAATGTGAGACGGTTCATGGGAATGTTAAATTTACACATGTCGGAATGATACAAAAGGTGTAGAAAAATAGATCCTAAGCAGGGCTTCCAAAAGTACTCAATTAACCATGAACGGCCTATACCTATAAGATAAGTTAAAATCTATAAGAACGCACCATACCAATATATTTTTTCAGAGTAAGTCGTCGCAGGCGCGGAGAAAATGCACCGGATGGAGATGACGGCAGTCGAGTGAAGGCTCTCGCACAATTGGCGGTTGGTGGTGTTCTGTTGTTGTGCGAAGTATTACATGGCACGTTTGTGTAAATTGTTTCGCGGTCGCGCCAACAGATAGCAGTAAATACTTTATACATCCCGTTTAGATTCTTTTAATTGGCTACTGCGGGGATTCCAATATTAAAAATTAAGCGGACGGAAATTTGACGGCCTGGAAGCAGACGGCCCACCAACCGTGAGTCGAGGTGATTTCGGGGACTACGCACCAACTGCCAGCATCAAACACCAACGGGTTATTGCGCGCACACCTGCATGTAGTACTGTATTGTTCAACGTCGACCAATCATTGTTCCACGGGCCTTGACGGATAAGCTCCTCAGACGTCCCTCGCCAGGCGCGGTCGAGAAATGGACGCGCGCAGAGAAGCTCGTTTGTTTGAACCCCCCGCGGCTCGCTGGCGCGCCTCGCCACTTCTCCAGCTCCAGCCGACCCTCCAGGGCTGGAGGGCCGGCGTGAGTCATGCGTGCGGCGAGACGAGAGCCCCGGCTCGAAGAACTTGCGCGGGTTGCAGCAAGAGCAGGAGGGGGCTGGAGAAACCATAAATAGGAATGCTTGACGGATATACGGGGATGAAACGAGGGAGGTCCCCCTCTCGGGGATAACGGGCTCTGATTTGCATTTAAAAACCTGGCGACCGTAGGAAATCTTACTTTAATTTATTCCAGGAACTTGCACAGCAATTTGTGTGTTTAATTCGCGTGGGTTTTAAGAACTGTGGTCAGAAAGCATAATGCGGAATTTAAAATATTTGAACTGCAACCTAGAAAAATAAATTAAACACCTACCATGACTAACAAAAATTCATCGTTTTTTTTAAATTCGTTTATACGTGATGAATTCTTAGGGTCCTCGTGGATCAAACACGTTAAGGCAACAACACGCTCATAAGGTGATAGATTTACTTGTTTAAATACCAAAAGTTAAAAACATCTTTTGTCCTCCAAGGCCTTTAAAAGTACAATAAAAACATGTTTTACTATTTCTTAGCTATGTCTCGTACACAAAATTAATTGTCTTAAAACTTGTCACATTGTATTTTATTATTTTAAACCTATTTATTTACTTTAGCGGTTAAACTCCAGGAGGCTAGGTAAGAAAGTTACATATCTTACATAAACACTTAAAATAGCGTAAATTTTAGCGGTAAAATAGATAAAACATACAACATAAAGCATCCACTGTAAAACATAGCATGCTTCGCAACGGAAATCATATGCTGGCTCGGAAATTTTCTGTTAGTGCACCAATCCACAGCTCTATTAAAAAAAAAATTGTTTTTTCCTTTCTTTTCCATTTCCTCTTCACCGTTAGGCAATTATATCCGTTCTGACTATATATTTACACTTCAACCTCATATACCTTATGTTTATCAGCATATCTGTTGTTTATCAATCTGTATATAATATTAAATGGCGGTATTATTTAGCAACAAAATTTGATTTTCGTGAATCCACCAAGTTGTCTTGTAGATGCTTGGCTCATCTCGTAAGTCATCTTTTTCCTTTTTGTTAATTCTTGCAACGCATACATCAAATTTATTAATGAATTTAAATTTCAGCTAATAACTGGTTCTTTGCGGCTTCTCATGATTCATTTACATCGCTGAAGGAAAAGCGTGAGTGAGTGAAGAGATTTGGGTCGTTCTTAACAACGAGGTCTTGAGAGCCGATTAAGGAAAATAAATTTTATTTTGATATAGCTCGTTTTTTGTAGCATTCTGATTACGGTTTCATAAGTAATTAGGATTTATTTAATTTCCACACACTTTAAGAAAAAAGTTCTCCGTTCTACAAAACATCATTCACTGATTTGTTGCTTAATCGCAAGTTGTTTCCAATATTTTGAACGAAAAGCATTTTAATATTCGACTTATAGGGGCGCGTAGCTCGCTTAATAATCACTTTAGGAGAAAGTGATATATATGTTTTGTCGTATTTTTTCGCAATAAATTACCTGCCGGAGTTTGTTGGCGTTGTTCAAACACATACCGTGTACAAAATGAATGAGAAAACAAAACATAAAATGTTTTTTCCTTAATACATTTCAAGATGAGCTTCGGAAAAGTAATTTTTAAAAAATCGACGAAAAGCAACAAAAAAAAAAAAAAAAAATGCAAAAAAAAAATCCTCACTTTTAAGAAATAAAAAACTGCGAAAACATTTTTTGTTCTTACATAGACATAATTATGTCTCTCACGGCGTTATTTTTCAACGTATGTTATTTTATTCCTGCGAATTAGTTTTTGTTATTCTTGTCTACTTTAAAATATGGCAATAAGAAAAAAATATTTGCCGAGAATCGTAGACCCCTGTAGTATGTAAATTTTACAAGTCCAGCAGTGCTTTTCAAATAAAAAAATATAGATATGTAATATATAAATATACACATGCACAACAAGTGCTGCAACTTTCGCTGTTTACATCAGTGCGCAACTTTTTCGGCATACGGCTTTGCAAATGCCACGTCGCCTAAATTTCTCGTCCGATAGACGCACTTTTCCTCTCCTCCTAGGTATCGTCCCATCCCATCTCTCGGCTGGCATGACGTGACGCCGGAGAAAGATGGCGGCCGCGATAGAGGAGGAAGGAAGGGGGTCCGAGAGTAAATAGCCAGCAGGAAGGGGTCGGCTCCCTGAGACAGAGATCTGCGAGGGGGAAGTGAGCCCAACAAAGCATAACCGAGCACCCCCTCCCCCTCCCCCTCGTCCATCTCCTGCGCGTGCCGCCGTCATTTTAATTCCCTATACAAACCGGAGAGCCCCTCGCATCCAGACCTACCCCTGCACTGTAGCCGGGCCAAGCCAACCGTGGCGTGTAGCGGGTTAGTCTAACACGGCTTCCGACCACCACCTACACTGGAAAAAACCTATCCTTTATTCTACGGTCCGTGCTAGTTAAAAAAAAATCTCCAGAGCTCTCCGTAAAATTACGGCCACGTTGCTTTTGCAGAAACGGACTTTCCGTGGATTTCACATAACTTTCCACACATTCACGTAACCTCTCCGTAAATTTGCTGTAAGCTGTTCACGGTAAAGTGAGCACTTTTGAGGCCCTTAGTTTTTACTTTCAGTCATTTTTTATCCTTTAACCACCCTTTAAAAGTAATATTGCCATTTAAGTAAAAAACACAGTTCTTATATTCCACCGCACTCGGAAGTTAACGTCTTAGGCTAAAATAAAAAATATTTATTGACTATTATTCCAAATGAAACGGCTTTCAAAAGTGCTCACTTTATCGTGAATAGCATACAGTAGATTTTTGAGTACTTCACAGTTAAAAAAAGAACAGGAGAACGAAAAAAATATTTAATTTTCGTTATGTGCGTGTTCTACAGTACATAAAAAATAAATTGATAAATATATTGTAATGGTGAAAGATTTGAGCTTAAATCAAATATGTAGGAGTCGTTAAAATCCTCACTACTCACATTTCACCTTGTGATAACAAATTTATAACTTAAGTATTTCTAGAAGAGTAACATAATCAAATTTTTTTAAAAATTTATAATAATGTTTGTGTGTTTTACGTGTTGTTAACTTTTATAGACGCCTGATGTTACTTTTTGATGTTTGAAGAAATATGACTTGGTGGCGTGGATATCCTAACTTTAGCAGAAACGTTCATAATTTTCTGGTTACATCGGGGAAGAAAGCTTCGCGTGGACTCGGCATTGTTCGTTCCCGAAACCCGAAGCTATAGGAAATACAGAGACTCTATGTTTTTTGTCTTTAAGGATTCCGTTTCCGTACATTTGAGTAGTCATTTTCCAAAGCGCCCCTTGTCCACAAATACAACAATTTACAATAATAGCCCTGTTGGTTCATTCCTAGCATTTTATATGGAATGACAAATGTTCTACTGTTCCAAAACAGCGCGAAGGCCATTTAAACACAGGTTTAAATCATTCACTTTCCAAAGCAGCCTTTGTCCTCAAATAATAAATACAATTTATTCAATTGCAAGGGGAAAGCTTGGTTTTATAATGCTCTAGTTTCTACAGATAATGTTCGAGACCAACAATAACATCCGTACCAAAGTTCATACAGCCACATTAAGAAATACACACCATATACATTTTTCGCTGTTTCCCGACATTTAATATGCACGGACAAGGAAACATTTGGAAATAGACCACTCATTTACAGTACATTTCCATAAAAAAAACTTCGTAAATCTGTATACATTTTTAACAGTGTACTACTGTTCGACAAACTCAAGTGAAACTCCGGGAAATACGTTAAACATAAGCCCTTTCCCCCTCTCCATTCTCCACTTTCTCTTACCAACGCAGCAGCTTAAAAGTCGTGCACACATCTCGGACGAAAAATGTACAAACTGGTCACGTGCAAACTGAAGACTTCTCTCATTGCCCGTGGTCGACAGCGAACCCACGCGTGAAAATAGACACACAATCGGAATCGAGAAAGTAGTGTGAAGTAAGAGAAAATACGTTAACAACTCTTACTGGTTTGTCGGCGGGGTGGGAATGCGCGTGTGTTGTGAAACAGACTGTCCTGTTCAACTTCCCATCCCTCCCACCACGCCCCCTCTGGTGGGTAACTACAGAGCTCGATTGCGATGTCTTTGCGTAAGTTCATGGAACAGTAAGTATGCTTCCCCTGGCGTGGTTGGTAAAGTCCATTAATGGCAACTTCCAACTTTTCTGAATCCCTGCTAAAGTTCTACTTCCTGGCTCCTCACTACATGTCATTCCGCCAAATGTAAACAAAAGCACACAATTCGTGAAGAAAGTGGTATTTAAAAGCACCATATTTATATGCTGGAAATACTATTTAAAAAAATACATTTTTATACATTGCACCAGCATGAACGTAGGGCTTAACGCCTCGTCGACATTGAGGTCATTAGAGACAGATACACAACTAAAATAATTTTCACCAATTTTTCCTAAAAACGTAAATATATTATAACGAGACGTTTAGTGTACGAATTTCTATATCAAAATAAATTTCAATAACATTTTAGACAAAAACTATTTGTTAGGAATGTTACCTACCACTTCCCTTTTCTCTGTTTAATACGCATTTACTGTAAAATAAATATCATGATTTACACGCAAAATATAACTGAAAGTTTCATTTAACCAAAGAATAAGGGATTCTAATGTTAAGAGAAATACAAAATGCTTTTTATGTATCATCTATTTAGGAAACAATCAAACCTGAGACACATGGGGTGATTTTTCAACAGTTTGTTTGAAAAAGTTAAGATACCTTGAATGGACGATAGGCACATGGAAGACCAACATTTTGTATAGCCCTCCCGTGTGTCTCCTCTAAGCTCATCGCGTATACTTCCGGCGCAAATGAAAATAAACTCTGTGACGGATTTACTAACCAGATCACGAAGTTATAAACACAAATAAATAAACGCATAGAGGGCGTGCTCTAGAGCGGAGACATCACAAAACGAGTAGCCGGCATTGAAGAAGGGCCGGCTGGAGCCGTGGTCCTTGAAGTTACATGGACCGAGGCTCCAAGAATGGAGCAACGGTGGAAAGCAAGGGCGGAGGAAACGGGAGTTATCTGAGAAAATATTCCGGCCACTGGCAACGTCCGACATATTTCCCACGCACGAAAATCTTGGGACAAGTCACCGGGAATCGATACAGACGTAACCTTAGTGTTATTCTAATCAGCTGAAGGTTGGAAATCAAATTAATATGTTTTGTTTTATCGGGTAATAAACATAAGAAATACCACAAAGTTTCTTAAAATATTAATTACTTAAAAGTAAATAACAACTGATAATCTATGCCTACTTCACAGCTGAAGGACTGCAGGTAAACTTGAAAAAATATACCTTAAATTTGCAAACGAACACGTAATAATTGTAAAAAATGCAGCTGCGCATTTTAAATTAAATTAATTTTTATTGATAACATGCGACTTTTTTGTAGTCGAAATCGCTTAGTGGCGAGACTGGTTTCGAATCCCGGATTCCAGATGTGTCATGAGTGTCGTTGCCGTTTTAAATTGGAAATGAAAACCCCCATAACAGCCGACGGCTATCAAGCAGGGAGCGCTAAAGCGCAGCAATTAATAATAACGTTGACAAATGTGCGAAGTTATGGTCTTAAAACACGTGCACCACAGATGTGAGCCCCAATTAATTCGAGTGCTCTTCAGCGCGTTACATAATTTAGCGATGCAGCCGACAACACGCGTGTGTCAACAACGGTTGCCCTGCACGTCACGCAAATCCCGTTGATCGTCGGTTACTCGTCAGCGAAAATTTGCTGCAAACATGAGAGAAATGCTTCCTTTGAAGTAAGGTTTATTCAACTCAGGTTAGGAACAAAACGAGATTCCTTATGGGAGACTTTGGCGTAGGGAACATTTCCACCGCAAGGTGCGCTGGTGTTACAAAGAGGTCGTTTTTAAGCTCGCGGTAAATTGAGAAATTATATTTATTTGTGTGTAAATGTTAGTGTTGTTTCGAACTGTGATATATATTTGACCCCGCCAAAATTTTAAGCATTTCTTTATTTCGTAACTATTATTCACGCCCCCCAATGATGTTTACAAGAGCAAAAAGTAAAAATACAACTGCATTTGGCATTGGAGGATCACAAGCAAGCCTAATTCAATGAAAAAAATATGCAAATTTAACTGCGAAAAAAATACTGTCATTAAAAGGAACTCTACATTTTACCCTAAAAAGGGTTTTTCAACCATTTCACTATCACATTTTTTTGATTTGGCAATTGTATTTAAATAAAGTAAATGCGTAAGCCAATGTTTTGCTAAATCCAATTTACAAGAGAATGTTTAAAAAAATATGAATATATCTCGTTATATTTCCATTCTGGTGCGAAGAACAAAGTTTATTCTTTACGTAGGGTCTAACACAAAACAACTCTGTAGGTTTTACACAACTATATTTATTTTACGAAAATAGAAATGATCTTATTTACTTAAATACAAAACGGAAAAATCTGGTACACATGCTGCTCCAGCACTGCCTGGTGGCGAAAAATTTCAGTTGCCAAACGAAAAGCATTGAGCTTCCCAACCTGAGTAGAATAAACCTTACTGGGAACAGCTGAAATCACTGAAATAGCATTAGTCATTTCAGTGAATGCACTCCACTCTGAACTGATATTTATAGTCATTTTCTTTGTACTACACAAATTCTCATGATCACCTATTCAGTTGGACTGTGCAGTCAGTTTGAATGTACTCCGTTTTGACATGTCGGGGGCCGTGGCGGAATAGCGGCTAGAGACTTCGCCTCCCACTAAGGTGAACCGGGTTCAATTTCCGGCGGGTCAGCACCCAGATTTTCGCTGGACGATGCCGCTGGTCTGCGGGTTTTCTCAGGGATATCCGGTTTGCCCTCTCTTTCATTCCGGCGCTGCTCCATACTCACCTCGTCTGACCCTCATCGTCTCTCACTATCATGATGTTATGAACCACCCAAACCTCTCCACTCCACTTTTCAGTTTTCACGTGTCGCATTTTTACTCTCTTGAAAACAAATATACATGAAACAAAAATGCTGGTGCAAACTTTTGAAGGGAATATTTGAAGCTATAACTTTTTTTAGCGGATAATGGGCCTTTCACTGCACGCTAGCCATGAAACTATTGGTTCTATCATAAATGTAAATGACTTAGGATTGTTAGAATTACTAGCCAAGATTGGCCCTGTTCTTGCAGATCATGTAAATGACCATGCAAACAAAGTAACGGGGGACAGTTCTTAACTATGAAAGTGGAATACAATATTATTGACACAATAGTGTAAATAACGAATACTGCGCTTGGTTGTCAATCTATTACGTTCTCAATCAAACGCAGCGTTGCGACAGGTAGGCCTAAGTGTGACAAATGGCGACCTACTACTGGTTCCACACAGCGAGCGGGTGCGAGAATTTATAGTAAGGTTTGTTCCTACACGACATACGGACCAAAAGGTTTATAGTGGACTGGTTCATGGAGCGGTCGAAACAGTAAACGCTGAGTAGCGATTGCGGCAATTGCGTCATAAAGCCGGAAATAGATCAAAAGACAGTTCGGACGGCGCACCTTCGAGTTTATGTGGTATACGTGTATAAAATATTGTGTTATTCTATATGGTCGTTAGTAGATCATTAAGGGTGACAATCGGGAAAAAAAGATAATTTCAAATAAAGATTTTCTGGGGATACCATTGTTCTCACGAAAAAAAAACGAGGGTTAAAATGAATACATGAAGACAATAAGTAATATTTTCAAGTTTCAGCAATATTTGTTATGGTTAAAGGTTACTTCTATACGCTATAACATCTTTTGCGACACCAAGCTGACTTTCACATAGATGGCCTTTGAAGTACGAGGGTGGACCAATTATTATAGTCCCCTGTTGTGCTACGTATTTATTTATAGGTGAAAAATATGTACAAAGCTTACTTATTAATACTTTTTTTACAAAGTCCCCTAAACGATTTATATGCTACACCAAGCCCAGCGTGGAAAATGCTTGAAGATTCCCTATCTGCGAAAATGAGGATCTTGATGTTTCAACCAACATCGTACAGTGTCCTGATCACCTGCATTATACCGAAATCACCTTCCACCAACATGTAACTGAAAAAAGAAGTAACACAATTGGCATTTATTGGGACCAGATCTGAACTGTAAGGAGGATGCGCCATAACATTCCAGTGAACGGCCTGCAAAAGTTCCTGAGTTGCCGTACAGCATGGGGTCTGTGAGGAGATCTGGAATCATCATGAAAAAGCGATAACACCTATGGGTAGATTACATGGTCTGTCCCTGAGAATTTACACCCTTAATCGTCGTAATGTACTTGCGATTGTTCGTCCACGCTGAGTGAGTAATTGAAGACATTTTGACGGATCTTAACAGCGAGATCTTGAGAGCCCGATGAGGGTGATTGATGCGTGTATGGAGCAGCGCCAGAATGAAGGGGTGGGGGAAACGGGAGATCCCTGAGAAAACCCGCCGACCAACGGCATCATCCGGCATGATTCCCACATACGAAAATCCAGGAGTACATGGCAGGGAATTGAACCCGGTTCGCCTTGGTGGAAAGAGAGCAGGCTAACCGCTCAGCCACCGCGGTCCCGTCCACGCTGAAGAAACTCAGGTTGTAGCAGAGTGTGAGTATTTCAGAAGACAGTGGCCGAAGACACTGCCTATTTTCACCGTCTTCATTGACGATGGTGTCACACGGTTACATTCCATTTAAAACTGCTTTGTTTCATAGCAAGCGTGTAATGGTGAACACAGTGTCGTCACCGGTTACGATGGCAATCACGGAGTTTCTTTCTTTATTGAGATTTCGCAGATGTGTTAACGAAGTGTAAAAACGAACATCTTTGTGCCGTTGTGTTGGATTCACTGGCATCCAACGCACACTCACTTTGAAACAGTAAAGCTCATCACGAATGATGTGGTGTCGCCGTGTGAAAGGCCTACGTCGGTATCGATATCTCCTATCGCCCGTCGTCGATCCTCCTGATTAGGTCGTCAATCCTGGCTGTATCGACCGCAGTGGTTGCGGTGACTGGGTTGCCACTGTGGTGCTCATCGGTAAAATTTGTTTTCCCATTGGAGAACTTGCTGCTTCATTTAACACTCCGCTCTCCTCGTCACGTAACCTTGCGCAACATGAAAGCGACACGCAGGCCCGGAAAGAGGGTAGCACACTGTTTATAAACCATTTTAAAGAAAATAGAGCTGAATTTTCGAAAGTATAAACAAGCTGGACAATTCGCCGAGGTAGGACCAAAATGTGGGTCCAGCTAACCAGTCAAAGTGATGAAGAGGTATCAACTATCCTAAGCTAAACTGCATCTCCCAACCACGTCGCAACCAATCACAATCGAGGGGCGAAGCAGCAGAAGGACTGGCGAGGGAAGAGTGGGCGGGGCTCCCAACTGAGGGAAGATCGCAGTCGGTGGGCTACCAGTGGTCTAGAAGTCAGACAGACGAATGTAACAGCGAATATCTCACGTGTTGCACGCTTATTTCTCGCTCGTCATAAAAATCTACCATATGCTTGTGAATTTCTATGTGAGGCATATATTTAGCTCATAATAACGAAATCACATGGGGCCACATTGAAATTTTGTATCGTCATTAGACCTATCACTTTAAAAACCTCGGTATCACTGTCGGAACGCGTTGCATCGTGAGCACTGTGCACTCGCGCACAATACGTAAATTCTCCTAGCATGCGAGGCACTATTACCGTGGAACATTACTTATATATCCACCCTCGTGGCACGTGTAATTTATATCACCACGTGAACCTTGCTCACGGTTCGAAACCACACACACTGCACCACTATCTATTATTTCTAGCCACAAACACACAACCAAGTGGAATGATGCGATACTTCAGTGAACGAAATCATCTGGAAGTTTCTCGCAACGGACCGCAAAACTACCGAAATTCGGTGAAGAATTTATTATAGTTGCTATTATTAGCAATCACCGTTGCAGCGTTGAAAATATCCAAAAGGAATTTCGGGGTAAATATATGCAATTTTTTAAAAGGATATTAATTTCGTACGTTAAATAAGAAATGAAAAAAAAGTCAACATTATTCAACAGGAATGTAAATACGCAGAAAGACGAATGAGTTGCAAAGTTCTGATAATGAGGAGAATACATAAATAACTAAACAAGCAGAAGACTCGTATATAATCCTGAGTTTTCCGGCCCTTACTGGTATTCTAATAATTTCCGCATTTGTCTTACATTTTCCTTTGTTACATTTTACTGTTCTCTGATTTTGTTCGATCTTATTCAAAATTATAGTCACCAAGGGAATGTTCATTAAAATCCGCAGGTCTTAGGGATATGTCGGGAAGTCGTTTATGGATTGCGAAGTTAGTCTTTGAATGTTATTATTTCAGCTCTGCTACTATTGCTTCGGGCCATAGCTGGGATGGTGGAATATTTACGTAGTCTCCCTTATAAAAATCGTAATTAAAGAGGACGGGTATTTCCGAGGCGGCCAAGAGGGGGACGGGTAAAAAAAACGGCAAACGAAAATAGGAGGTCCCACGCACGGCAAGATGGCGGCCCACGTTCCGGGGTTGCTCTAATCAATCGATAGCACGCGGCGATATTTCGTCGCGTGCTACAGGGTCGGAGGAGGGGAGGCGGGAACTGCTCCAGTCCCGACCCGGGGACGTTATTAATGCACGCGCTCGCCACCGCGTTCATTACTCAAGCCGTGACTGATTGGCCGCGACACTCGTCCCGCGTGTAAATCAACCAACCCCGGCATGCCTTGCACTACATTGTTCGCGCATTGCAACCGGGGCAGTAAATCTGCTGCAACTGCGGTGGAGCGGAGTAGATAAACATGCAGAGGCGAAACGGCGCAGAGGTACCTTCGTACTCGTTCTGTGATTAGCTGCGGGAAGCTCTGGGAACAGGCCGTGTGTCTGATTGGCTACTGTGTGCTGTTGAAACTTCCCTATCGGTTGTGCTGCCAGCTGGCAAGAAAGTTACCAGGCACTGATTTGCCAACAGCGTATTGACATTTCGCTGACCAGAGCGTATGCGGCCGGATTTCGCCGTATACAAACGGATGCTTCACCTCTGTGTTCTTAATTACTCAGTGTCTGTGGCTTACGCAGCAGTCATGCCAAATGAAAATGTTCGTTACTGAATGCCCCGCGAGTATTTTGCCCGATTTCACAGTCTTATGTATAAACTCGAGCCATCATATTTGTTTTACAGACTTTTGTAATTTTGCAACGTGACTCGGTCATAACGCTGCTTCCTGTTTATTACGAGCTCATCGGTAAACAAGATGTATCAAAATGATTGCGGTCCGATGAAAATGCCACAAAAATGAAAGTGGTTCTAGTATACGTTATCACCGAAAGAACAGGGATAACATTTTAAGCAGGTTTTTTTTTACCACAGTTTAGCAATCTTTTGTCGAATAAAACCTTTAAAGAAATTGAATCAGTGACACTCGAATACCTGTATCATTTTGAAATTACAACCACTCGTTTTATTACAAGTTTAATTGAATTCTGAATGTGTGTAACCTGTCGCAAATCTGCTTCTCCTATAGGTAGGTAGGTGGGTGGGTGGGACTTAACGGCCCTATTGGTACTGGGTTCAGAGACTGGTGCTAGGGGCCCCTCCAACTCTAATTATTTATAAGGGGTTTTCCTCCACTGTCACAAAACCTGAAAAATTTAATCGTACCCCGATGGAGACCTTTATAGGACACATCGGGAGACTAGGGACTCACCGACACACTACATGCGAAATTAACTAGCACACTTGCAAACAACATTCCAACATGCTAGACATACATCACGACACAACATTTTCACTCCAGTCGGGAGGCTGGAGGGGAGCTTCACTCCCCCGCCGAACACACGAACACGTAATTTTAATTAAAATAGGCAACACCAAATAACTCACCTAAATAAGAGCCCGGTGCCCAAAGCCCCACATATTCACTGCCCCTGCCGCCGAACCAATGATTTGAGAAAGTGTCAGGGTGCTTTTGCTTCACAAACACCTAGTGAGTTATGGGAGTTTCGGCTTCCGGTCTCACAACACTAAATGCCATCCGGTGGCGTATGAGGGTTCGGCGGCGGCGGGACTTAACGTCTCGTCGACAGCAAGGTCATTAGAGACGGGAAAGCTGCTCAGAGAAGCAGAACGGGAAAGGAATGGGTTATAGCCTATAGTTAAGGAATTATTCCAGCATTCGCCTGAAAATATTTCGGGAAACCATGTAAAACCGAAATCAGGACGGCCAGAACGAGTTCGCAAACTTTCAAGGAAAATTGGTCTTCCATGTGATATTAACGATTCACACTTCCACGCTAGATCAAATATAACGAATTAGATTGATAAGAAAACAGCGTATCTTACAGTCAATCCTGATACATACGGGCCCGTTTCCTACCAAAGCATATTCAATCATTTCAACTTCCCGACATTTACTGTCCATTGTGCTTAAAACTGAATAAATTGCGAAAGGTTCAATGATGTAAGACTCAAAATTTAAAAATACTTGTAACATTTGCTTACACATAATCTGCATTACAGAGTCACATAAAGAGGTCACTTTATACGACACATATATGTGCATATACTATCTTTAGTATCATATGTAAGGCCAAAATTTATTTTTTTTATAAATTTTATGTTACTTAACAGTTGATATTCTAATCCATCGAACCGGGGAATCAGTCGAGTACAGATTAATTTAATGGTCCATCAAAGCTGCTAGGACGAGTATAGAAAATGAAGAATTGGAAAAATTATTAAAAGTGCTTTACATTCCTTAATTTATAAAATTTCCCTTTAACAGTAACGTACCAGCTCCTGAGAAAATCCCATTTTAGCTATGTTCGCTTTTGAAAATATGAAGTTTAAAAAACTTATTCTGATACGTATAAATGTATCAGTATAACGTTTAGTGCATGATGTTTACAGTTATTGAAGCAATTGTGAGATCAACCTTCAAAAAATGTCAACGTCTGGAATGTGTTCAGTTAAGTTGGCTACGACAGAGGAAAAGAAGTACCATGATTAACACTGAATTAAAGTTTTCAAGTTAACATATGTGAATAGTACAATGATTTCTTTATGCTTCTTAATCATTATAAATGGTAAAATTTTGCGAATTTTTTAAATATTTACTTCTCTAATAATTTCACAGTTTTGCTTGGCCGACGCATGAATTAAGTAACCAGGACAATTGAAATGTCAATTTTACTTATGGCGGAAGAATTCGCAATATGCGTACAAGTAGATTTTAAGCAGGACTTTCAAAAATGCTCAGTTTACGTGCCAGACCATATAGCAGAATATCAAACAAATTTTAATCACAGGGCATATTTCCAAAGATCCTCACGCCTCTCCAAGTCCTATAAGTGAGCGAGTTACTAAACATAAATGACACCCCTGGTGCCGAGGTTCGGCGACGCAACCTAAGAAGATGTTCGGGAGCTGCGTCGAGATCGGCGGAGTGTTAAGAGGAGCCGCGTTGCAGCGCAGTGGTGCGCGAGGGGCCGTCAAAAGGGACAGCCCGTGGACCGGCAGGCAGGGGCGCCCCATACTACCTTCCCCGTCGTGTTTGTCAGTCTCTCGCGTTTCCAGTTCTGGCTCTGAGCCGAGCGCTGTGAGGACGCAGGCCTTTCCACCGACCTGGCACGTGCACAGCTCCATCACTAATCCTACCTATCCGTCTTTTAGAGGGAGTGAGATATTACCTAATTACGTAAATTCAAGTATAGTACATTCATGGTTAACTCAAAATGTCTGGAGACCTGCTAAAGTTATACTTCCAGGATATTCCTCCGCCTTACGCAAACAAAGCTAAACCAAGTATAGAAATTAAATCTTTCTGACGACGCATCGCATTTGTGCGCAATTACTTAAATAATTTTTTGCACAAGAACAATTTCTTACTAAGCATTACCTTCACATTTATTTTCTGTTTTTTATTCATATTAATTACAAATTAAATATTATAATATATATAAATGTTGTGTCCGTTTGTTCAGACACGTATAACTTCCAAAAAAAATTGACCAATTTTCATTCTGTTTTTTTATACACCTTCCTTTCGTTCCCACGAGTGTTTGTACACCTTTATTTTTCATCTCCATTACTTGCAAAGGTACTAAAATCTGCAAAAAGCTCATTTTTACCATGCTTTCGCGTCAGGAAGCGCCTTTGTTGACAGCTGTCTGTTTTAACATTTCAACTGTTTGAACCATCCAACTTATTCATACGCGCGGAAGATGGTAAAACTAAAAAACATTGTATACGAACAAGTACTTCGATAATAAAGATTTTGAAAATACATATACTTCTTTCAATTAAATTCACAGAAATGAATAGAACCAAAATATTTTATGCCACAGCAACGCGTGGCCGGGTAAGCTAGTTTATACATAAAATACAAGTAAAAGTTCATTTTACAATAAACTAAGATACTTTTGTCTTAACACAAGTATGAAACGCTTGTAGTTCGTGAAATATTTACGAAATAAGCAAACACGTCATACATGGAGTTTGATTCAGAAAGTAAAGCAACCTTGAATAGACTACGCACATGACTTCGGAAACAGAAACAGAAGAACTAAAAAAACGTCAATCCTGGATAACTGTTTCTGACAACTTTGTGAGAAACGGTTTTGGCAAATTGATGCGTTTATTTTGCACAATATCTTGCGCGGCCATAACACATAAAAATGTACGGCGTAAAGACATCAGAATTAACGCTTCATTATGGTAAAATATTTGTTCAACTGGCTAGTAAAAACAATTATGTAGGGTTTCTCTTCCTTAGTTCTTCTGTGCTTGTTTCCATAGAATTGTACAATACTTTTAACATTAATAGTATTTTAATTAATGTCCGACGCACTCACAGGGTTCAGCGTGACCCACATATCGGGTTCTTTCATTTATTGCTGATAAGAGCCGCGGTGGTTTAGAGGTCAGACTTCTCACCTCTCACCTAGGCGAACGTGGTTCGAATCCCCGCCCTTGCATTCCGGCGCTGCTCCGTACTCCCCTCACTTCACCCTCATCGCCTCTCAAGACCTCAACTTTAAGAGCCGTCCAAATCTCTTCACTCCACTCCATTCCCTGCTGATCGAAGTTTTGTTGAGTAAAACTAAACGCTTCTATAGAAGTTTAGCTATTTGCCTTACTTTACAGTACACACAATAAAAATTTTGGCCACAAAGAGCATATTGCAATCTTTAACAACATCGATGCGTTCGTGATGTTCAAAAGTTTGTATGCAATACGACAGTGGCCACCCCTATAATTTTCATGGTGGTAGGAGGTATTAATGGGAGTTTTCTCTTAGGGTGAAGATCTAAATAACATAAAACAATGTTCGGAGAATTGTAATTTATATTCGATTCGTTCCCGATATTTCACAAAAAATACATTTTTAAAACTCGATTTCAAATACTCATACCTCCCTTCCTATTCAGTTTAGGTAAAAAGTGCCCCATAAGATTCCCACTCGATTTTGCATAAGGAATTACATCACGAAGTAGGAAGTACGTAAAATTACGCCCAACTTTGTTTAGTAACAGCCTTACTTATGAATTTTGCGCACTGTACTTATTTTAAATATGTCTTACACTACTACCTTGTTAATGTACAATTAAGAATATTTGATGGGTTTCTTGTTTATATTTTTGTTTTGCATCTATTCAGGCATTGCATACGTATACCGATGTAAGCATATATATTTTCGGTATGTACTGTAAGTTGTATGTGTCATATGTATTCGTAAACTGTACGTGCTTTGCGTGTTGTATGCATTATGCATACTGCATGTGTGTGTTATTTATCTTAAATTCGAGCTATACGAGACATGGGTTTTACAGGAGTTTTATACATATTAATGTCAGATATGGTACCTGACCTAAACACATACAGAAAACTGCCATGGTGATCAATCTCACCCCTGCTGATCAATTTTCCCGCACTTTACGGTACTGCAACGTTTTTTTATATAAAAAAATTAATTTAAAGATATTTTTACGTGTAGAAAACTTTACGTTATTTCAGCAGTAATTGTACACAAAACTAACAAAAAAAAAAAAAAATTCATTATTACGGAGGTTTGTTTGATTCAAAAGTTCCAGCGTAAGCGCTGGTCTCCACCTGCCACCTCGCAATGGCGAACTGGCAAGCCCTTGTCCACAAATACACTGCGGATTGAAATGTGGTAGCCAAAACAAAAGAGGAAATAATGAACTGACCCGGCAATACCATTGGTAGCTGTAAAAGAGGCAATAAAGCTTTTAAAAAAAAAAAAAAAAAAAAAAAGCAACAGCAATTTTGTTAAGAGGTTCGCTGGACATTGTATTCCAGGAGTTGTATATATACCTCATTAAGGCAAGGGCGGGGAAGTGCTCGTAAGATTATTGCATGACTCGTTCGCGTGTTACAGCTCCGTATCCAACCTTTATAGAAAATGGGTGCCAAGGTTGCAAAATAAAGCAGCTGATCGTTTCCATTTTATAGAATTCCACACCACGAGATCGAAATTATACGTGAAACGATTATACAGGAACATATGCGAAATAACTGAATAAACAATATAAAAAAACCACCTTTCCCGAAATAATAAAAGTAATAGTAATAATCGAGAGAAAAATATTTATTACTCATTTGTATATCATGTTTATGGATGGTGGTTGGTACTGGTTTAATAAGCTGAAGAAAATGTACAGTTTCTACATATTTTATTGAAAAGTTGAACGTAATATTAACTTCCCCTTCATTGTGCACATGTAAACAACCAAAACCGGCATATCTTTAGAAATGTTGGCAGCAATTAATAAATACATTCATTGTTGAACTAATAATTAAGTTATTCAAAGAACCCGTAAAAATAATACGCGATTAATAAATACAAATTATTTGTTGTTACACGGTGACTGCTTCCGTTTTGAAATGTATTGATTAGGCATGGATTATGTTTTCAAACGCTGAAACAGATTAGCAATTATTTTCTAGCATTGTGCCTACTCTAATGAAATTAGGTTTTAAATGAAAATGCAAGGGCGTTATCTAAATACNAGGTTTTAAATGAAAATGCAAGGGCGTTATCTAAATACATTTAACATTAAGCTTAAGAATTTGTCTGTGCATATAATGCTGTTCACTTTAAGTGAGCACTTTTGAAATCAACCTTAGAAAAAAGTCACTGCACCTGTCTGCGTATGTGTTAACGGGCGCACTGAGTGGCATGCGCCCGGAAAGTAGTTACATGTCTTAACGTCGAATTAAAAATTTTAGTTAACATTTGTGATAACTTAAATTTTTTTCTTTAGCTTTCTTTTTTTTAATTATAAGTATAAAAAAC
This sequence comes from Clitarchus hookeri, assembly GCA_002778355.1. Lineage (NCBI taxonomy): Eukaryota > Metazoa > Arthropoda > Insecta > Phasmatodea > Phasmatidae > Clitarchus > Clitarchus hookeri. Next base: position 458,507 of record NQII01000197.1, on the reverse strand, counting down.
CAGCAGATTTGTAAAATATTTAATTTTTCTAATATTTTCGCAGTTTCAATTGACCAACGCATGCATAAAGTGATAACGCTCATGGCAGTGTTAATTTCACATAACGCGAAAGAATACACAACGTACATGCAAGTAGATCTTAAGCAGGGCTTACAGAAGTGCTCAGTTTACCGTGAACAGCCTATATAAGTATATATTTGTGTATGTGGTGTGGCTATTAAGAGTAACGAGACTGGTGACAAGCATGTGATTTAATGCCAAAATATTAACCTGTGCCTTTAATCTCCATCAGTCCACTCCACTCCTCTATCTACATATATACACATGCATAAATATCTTCTACTATTGAAAGCAGTGCTGTAGCTCATCAGCTTCCACCTTCTTCAACAGTCCTGCCGTTTTCCTTTTCACCTCTTCGTGAGGTTGAAATGTGTCCCTTTCCATGCACTTTTCATTTTTGGGGACAAAGAGAAGTCGCACGGTGCCAGACCTGGCGAATACAAGTTAATATTGAGCACAGCGATGTGTTTTACTAAAAATTTCTTCAGAAAGAGGGTTTCGTGAGCGGTCACATTGTCATGATGCAGAATCCACGAGTTGTTCTTTCAAAGATCCGGTCTTTCTTATTCCCACTCTCTTTCGGAGATTTTTTTTTAATTTTACAAGAATGTTCATCTTTCATGCTGCTCGACGTTTACTCAAGTAGCGATGTCAGCAAGATGACGACAACAGCTTTCTATTTCGCAGAAATCCAGAGACAAAACAGATGGGTTGAGTGTTGTACGGTTGTTTAATTCGTAAGCATCAAGGATAGGAACCGTGCGTTCTTTTCGCTCATCACCAAGTGTACAGACTCAGGAGTGTCCATTCTCGGTACATAAAGTATTTATGTGTGTGTATATCAACACACAAATAATGGCCACTGATTGTAATTTCCCTGTGGAAAATTTGGGAGGGGGAAAGAGAGGAGGTGAAGGCGTTCCAAAGCATTTGCATGGTAGCGATGTCATGTTCAAACGCCAGTTGTTTTCACAAATCGGTTGAATTTTGGTACTTGTGAGTTTGTATCTAACAAAACTTACAAAATCTTTTTAATATTAGTTAAAACATTTACATGTTTATGCGGGCGTGGATACATGAATCATTTTGGAATAAATAACTGTCTGCAGGAATCATAATAAATGTTCAAANATGTTTATGCGGGCGTGGATACATGAATCATTTTGGAATAAATAACTGTCTGCAGGAATCATAATAAATGTTCAAACCGTATGAAAAAATAACTTTGTTTACGTGCATTGTGACTACAATTTTATTTAAAAAAATTATGGTACAGAAACAACAAATTTCAAAATATTGTACTTCGGTTTATGCACATGACAGACAGAAACTCGTNAACCGTATGAAAAAATAACTTTGTTTACGTGCATTGTGACTACAATTTTATTTTAAAAAATTATGGTACAGAAACAACAAATTTCAAAATATTGTACTTCGGTTTATGCACATGACAGACAGAAACTCGTCACTCGTTATAAGCACTAGCGTTTTTGAACTTAATATTTCTATATTTTCGAAATTTCTACACAGATGTAGAGTTACAAGTTCCAAACGAGTGACTGCCTATGTATCAAAACTGAAAACTAACCAATGGCTAATAATAAAAAAAAAAAGACTGATACGCTTTAAACATTGTCTGAACTTTTGGCACTGAGGGGCTGATGGACTCGTCAAAGTGGCTGGTTTTTTATTTATGAGATCCGTATCACCGTGGACCGGCGGATATTCTGTTTGTCTGTCCTCGAGCGTGGAATGTATATTTTCCCGTTTTAGCGTCGAAAAATTACTTCAGCACATGTCCTCCTGAGTACAAGCGCGTTACTGTATTTGCACTCTGAAAAAATTATTCCCCGCCAGAATACACAAGAGTCGCAGACGGTTTTTTAAATTCTAGAAGTCCTATATTGGCATTTCAAACATCGTTTGACAGTAGCGCCATTCGCGGTTTTTGCATAAACGTTTACCTTTCTTTCCCTTCAGCGTTTATATGCTCGTACTGACGTTTTCCTCTGAAAGTGTGTTAACCTGCTTTACCGGGTTTGGTCGTCATTGTAGCTGCGTTTGACTAATCACTACTTACACAGAATGTTTATTACTAAAACCCCTTGCGTAATACGGATCAGATGGTATGTATGAGGGCGCCACCATGAATTTTATTCATGGGCAGAAATTGTGATAAGATAAGGTACACACATACCCTCAATTTGAGCACCAATTTCACTCAAAATATTACCATCACTTTACATCCAAAAATGCATTTACACTAAGAAGAACAACTGCTAAATACTGAGGTAAAACTAGAGGCAGATAGATTTCGAAATATTTAATTTATGTTAAGTTAAAATTTTGAGCGCGTGTGACGTGGCAGGCTACTGCATTTAAATCAAACTAAACACATTTAATTAATTATCCATATTATAATTTATACATTGCGCAGCAGCCAGTCAGTGAGTACCACAAGAACACATATCAAGGTATACACAGTCGTACCTTAGCTGCGCTGTCAAACTACTGCCTCGGTACAAAAACGACCTTGCTAGAATTAATTTAAATTAAATTTCCCGCGTGCTCGCAGATCCCGTTGAGCAGGAACTCTGGCTTCTTCTTGTCTCCCCAGTTTTCCTTATAAATGATTGCACGACCTTAAAGCAGTAAATATGAGGCACTGTAAGCTCTTTTTAACACAGGGCGTGACTTCCTGAGCAACAATGCGTTTTACAGTATTGTTTATCCTTATAGTATTCAGTCCGGATTTTGGCTTATTCTACGGTATAATAGACTACCATCATCACATGGAAGTGTTTTTAGGGGGAAAAAAATATATATTTCAAAACTTTGAAAGTGATACAACAGAAAAATCAAATGTTTTACCTCTTTCTGGTAATCAAATGAAGGCTTCCTATGAATCCGTCGCGGAAAATGCGTTCCGCTGAATTATTTTATTTCGAAGCCGTGTTCAGGGAAAAGACCGAATTCGTGAAATAATGCCATTTTTACACGCTGTCTATACAAGAAGCCGCACTGGGAAGAAAGCATTTTGAATTATCGGCCCAATATTTCAAGCGTCTAGAAAGCCAATGCTACCAGCAGATCGGAGAGCAGAGTAAATCGTTTTCACTTGAGTTTACGTTCACGCTTATTTATGGAAAAGTAACGTTAATAGAAACGGTTATGCTTCAGGTGATGTTTTCGAGCAATGAGATTGTGTCAGGATCGCGGAGAACACGCTTGCGAGAATGCATCTCAATAAGTGTAGATATATCTTATGCTCTTCAGTTCTGTTCACATAGAAAAAAATCTGCTGAATAAACTGTTACATTTCCAAATAATTTTTCACTTTTTGCATTACCGTTTCCCCCGTCTTTCGTTCCGTCGCGGCTCTGCTCCATAGTCACTTCGCTTCACCTTCATCGGCTCTCAAGACCTTGATGTAAAAAGCCGCCCAAATCTCTTCACTTATTGGCCAAAGCGCGAACTTGGTGATGGCCCCACAATGGGAAAGGGGGATCTAGATACGCCCGATCACCACGGGTAGTTTCAGGCTAACAGAACAGTTGGCAACACCAGGACCCATTAGTGTGGCACTCCCGTACGCCTTCCTCCACCCTGTCAACACTCTGAGATCCTCGCACTCAGAACACATTGGTCCGACCGGGATACATGATCCTTAGCGCTCTTTACCCCATCCCTGCTGACTGTCCAGATCAGCGTCGGAGCAGTTTTGCTGCTCATTGCACAGACCCTTCTCAGTGCGATGGGAAACCCTTCAGGTCTACTGCGCCTTGGAGTCACAACTGCCACCACGAGATCCACCCAATGATCGGTCAGAGAAGAGAACCTCCTGTGGGGCCAACAGATCACCCGTGGCGCTACTTAACTTTCCAAGGCACTTGTGGGTTCGCCGACCAGCCGCTCGACCGCCCCTTCCTGCGCGGAGAGTAAACCCAAAGGGTGAGGGCACCAACTAGAAGGCGAGTCAGGACCGTCCCTCACAGATCGGTCGCAACCCCCCATGGGGTGCTCCAAAAACCACCGCTACCCATTACAGGTCTCCAGTTCCTCTCTCCTCGTCGAACTTAATCGGAAAGGAGAGGAGCAAGGGTGGTCACTCTCGACCCGGTCGAAGCGGACCTACAGGCACTGAAAAAGAGGCCAAGACCCATCACATGTCAACCGCTGCTAGCCCATAGCTCCAGGATGCGCAAACCACTCTACCGTATGAAGAGAGTGGCAGATTTTACACTGTGACTTCTCCTTTGCCATTACCTTGATTTTCTTCACAATGAAATTTTGGTTTTGGGCTCCAAATAACCAGAATGCTCAGTAGTCATTCACCCTACCTAGTGGTCGGAACTTGGTACCCTCTGTGATTCCGACCATCAAGGTAGATACCCCTTTACGACCGTGCAGAAGCCGGGTATTATACAGACCCATCGGTGTAGCCCAATCCGTCTTAGACGAAGGGTGACGGGTTGCGAAGCACCACACGAGGAGCCTTGGAGCGCCATGGTGGAGACAGACTATGCACGATGCTTCATCCAACCTTTCTAGGGTCATGACGGGTTATCAGACTCGGGTATTATGAAAGGATACTTCCACTTCACCTCAAGCGCCCCAAATGCCTTCCTCCCCAGGGAATCGGTATTAGTGAATTAAATGTGATGGCCGCTTCTTTGTTTTTATTCCAGTCCATGTGTTGTTTCGTTCCAAATTCCAAGATTTAAGCCATATTTGTGACTGATTTTGGACGTCATTCAGGACGAATTTCAGTATTTTCTGAGCGTGTTAAGGATACATTTCAGTTGGGACTTTTCATTTCGCTGTGAGCTCACTGCGGGCTGAAATTTTATTCTGAAAAGGATGAGAGTTTGGTGAAGGCTCGACTGCTGAGGGTACTAAAAACTTGAGTATTTCGTGATTCGTTTGTTTTCTGGTTCTATCTATAACTACCTTCTCCCTCCGCCTGAAAAAAGAAAAAAAAATCTTGTGGAAATGAAATTCGCTTGCTAGGAACGCCTAAAACTCTCGCTGAGTGGCCAACGGCAGTTATCAGAGTGCCCCATCCCCCCCTCGATTTCCTGCGGTTGGTGATTGGCCAGTGCTCCCGGCAGAGCTACTACTCTGGGTGTGGAGGCGGGCCAGGATCTTCTGCTGTGAGCCTAGAGCTTGGTTTTCGTGGTTGTCTTGGGCCTTGCAGCCATCAGAGAACAGAGTTTAATGGCTGTAAGGTTGTGAGGCACTTACTTGACCTTCCAGAGTGGCTGAAAGTCATCACCTGTAAAGTAATGGTATGTCTTGTATACACCAATATCAAGATACCTGGTAAATATATTCTTGCCTACAGGAAAAAACTATCTTTTTTGATAGGGGCCAATCCAGGGGGCGGTGGTGGCATTGCGTTCACTCATGCAAGAGCTTCTGGACTAGTGCGTGTCTGGACTACTACTACTACAAGTCCTAAATTACAATCAGATATTAATCAGGCTCTAGATGTAGAAAGGACTCGTGGGGCATCTCAAATAGCCTCCCTGGGACCAAGTGAACCCTCTGCCTCACTGAGGTGTCGCTGGATAACGAACCATAGGGGGAAACTCCCAGGAGGTCCCTGCACCAGGTTTAGCTAAAAGTGTATATCTCTCCCACACACTGTGCTTGAATCATGGGCAATAATAATGGCACTGGTCTGGTGATGGGATGGTCGACTCCTTAACAATCAGGCCACCGCTGGGGGCTCGAAAATAATTTCAGAACGAAAACAGTCTGATAAATGGTGATGGTCAACGTCTTGGTAGTGTAAGGCAAAACAGCTGAACTGGGACTGGTGGGTATCGTTTTTCTGCCTCGAGCTCGTCAAACCCACAAGTGCCAATGGAAATACTTATTTGTATCTTAATTTTGAAATTACAATCACTATTATATCAATAAAATACTTTCGTCAATTCGAATTTAATCAAGTTTCATTACAAATTGGTTAGAGGAAGTATAAAAACACACCAAAGCACTTGCTTACTAAACAGTGTTCTAACCTCAAATCAAATCCACGGCGTTTTTGCTAGTCATATTAGCAGAAGGGCAGTTCAATGTTGCGACACGGAGATTGGTTGTACGCAGCCAGCGAGGTCTACCTCATCTTTAGTCTATGGAAATATCACTTTACACAGATATCTGGCGGTGAACATTCGTCCATTCATGTGTAAGGCATCTTTGAGAGCCCGAGTATGTGTAAAAGTGCGAACAGTGAATTTTTAGACTCTGAAACGGGAGAATTAAAATTAAATATTGACTGAATCATCAGTTAATGCCTAACAACTCCCCTGATTATAACAGTTATCAGAAACTTTGTTCACTTATTTTAAGACCTTATTTTTCAGTCCCCACAACGTTCGCAAGCAGACATGAAAATTATTCGTAAAATATTCAACGTAAAAGTGATAGGTAACAGTAAAGACTAAATATTGTATTTCCAATGTCTCTAAAATGAATTATTTATATCATAAACATCAAATACAGACGGTATAATACATATAAAAGACAATGATTGACAAAGAAAGTGAAGTACCCGTATAGGAATGGTCCAAATTGAGCGTAATTTTATACACGTGCCTACCAGCGCTGAGAGTAAATGATCAGAGCCACCATGACATTTAACATGTAGAACGGCTATCAGAGTGCATTAGTAAGTCCATGATGATTACAGCGATAGTGTTTCAAGGCGTATGGGGAGTGTCAGACAGACAACGTAGCTAGGGAAAGCTACCGAATTGCCTCAGGAGAAGATAACAGCTGTTGCACGAATCCCTTAAAGAACCAAATCGGCGCATATATCCATGCTAGATCCTACAAATATGGGAGCAGCGATATTCCAAAGCTGATAACACTGTTGCACTGATCTGATATTGTAATCATTGCAATAAATTCGCGCCACATTGCCATCACTTTGTGCTTAATTTTTTGTCCTTGAGTGTATTTTATCGTATAGCGGAATATAGAGACTTACATATTTCAGTACATTTTTTGTTAATCGCATAGTATGTAGCATATGATTTTGTCGTTTCATATTTTATTACTTTGTATAAATTTAATTTCTTTTCCTTTATTTTGGTTGTTGAATGATGGTAATATAATTGTACTTTTTGAAATCAAAAGAATTAGGCGTAAAATTAATTACGACGAAACCATTTATGTATGGGAAACGCCACAAATATGTTTGAAATAGGTTTGGGGAAACGCACATTACGCGATGCATCCTCACTCTGATTTATAGCCAGCTATTTCCGCTTCCGTGGCATTTTACACACCAGATAACACTGGCGGTTTTATTAGCACTTAATCTCTTTGGAGAAGTATGTTATTTTTTTTACTATTCTATTTGGACAAATGATTTAGCGTAAACTTTTATTCCCGTAGTTTTCATATGATTCACTGTGTGAAGTGGACTCAAATCCTGGTGTACTAATTTTTTAATTTATTTTTTTAATTTCCGAATAAAAGTTTTTACGAACTTTCTATCAGTGTATGTGACTATTTTCGTAACAGTAAAACTACGAATTTTCACATACTCTTATGCAGCAGATATGCCAACTGAAAAGTTAGTTACGAAAATAAAAATATTAAATGTTTGCTTTACATTGCCTCCTTTCTATGCTGTGAAACTACCTGAAAGAGAATGTGGATCCTTCACCAGCTGGGAAACTAACAGAAGGTGTAAGTTTAAAGCCCGTTCCAAGGTTTCTCCGGCTGAATATATTTACTTTCCGTAATAATAAGGTAGTCGAAATTTCCACGTTGTGGTGTAATTTTACCATTCTTAATCGCTTTGCTATCGAGAAACGTGGCTACTGTGTGCTATAAACAATAAACATTCTCACCTTACCCGTGATTCGGATTGAGAACCTCACGCCATGGAAGTCGGCTGTACATTCAGCAGACGCTTGGGTGGGTTTTAATGAAGATCTACGGCAACATTACCAGCAGAACTTGCAAGTACACATACACGACACGGAAGTGGTTCAAATAACAAATGTGCAGGGATGACAAACCACTTTACTACTCACAATAGCTAGACGCCTAATCACTGTAAACACACTCATTTGCATCTAAGTGCATGCAGTTACAGACTGGATTTTTTAAAAGGCAGCTTTCAAGAATAATTAAACTGCTTCAATTCATCTAAGAGCGTGTATGATAGAGAAGATCTCGCTGTCTCTCTCTTTATCTATCTTTTTCTTTCCCCTCCCCCTCCCATCCTTGTTTCCTTCAGTTACCTTAGTTGCACCTGTTGATTATTTTCGCTCCGCGCCGGCCTAACGACTGCACCTCCATTTCAACTACGGAAATAGCTGGAAGACAGAATGAAATTATTCATTAGGGAGATTATATACCTGTCAAACTCGTCTCACTCGCTTACTAAACAGGTAAGCTTTGTTAAATTTTACTTCTATTTTTCAAACGCATGCATGAGGGTATCCAAAATTGTCCCATGCGCTACACCAAGTAAATTCTTTCGCAAGAAATGTGCATAATGTATGTACCACGTAGATAATAGTGTTACATGTGCACATAAGTAGGTTAAGTCACTATACATATTTAACTTATTTCAAACTCGTGCACATTTAAAACTCTGATAAAAATTTATTTACATACTTTATAGGACTGACAAATTTTGTAATAAAAAAAAAATTACGCTAAAATTACATTTTTGGATATGTAGTTGAGCTTACTTATTGTACGAGTATTTATCATTTTAAAATAACGCTCTCTCTCTTTTTATCGCTCTCAATATATATGCCTACTACATAAACACACACTCCAATAATCAAACGATAAGGTTTAAAGTAGAAATTTCTCATTTACAACCAAAGTGTTACGCATTTCCTAGAAATTAAGTAATGCGGAATTTTTCTATTTTCAACCTCACCGATTTTCTTTCGCATTCTCTTTATTTTCAGCTATTTATTTTTTACTGAAGAAGAGGCTGAAGCTGATATTCCACTGATTATTCATCCCAGTCCGTGAGTTAGCCATATCGTCACTTTTATGAAACGGAAAAGCCTTTATTGACATAGCTTTATTGGAATCGGCCGTGAAGACGAAAATATATTGTTGTATCTGCGATGTCCGTGTTTTCCCACTAGAATATAGTGTATTTTAAGTGGGCTGGTGCTGTGCTGCAGGGAAGAGCGTGAAGGGGGAAGAGGAGAAGGGAATTGGACATCAAAGACACTGCTTTCCGTTACTTTTTGCTCGCCTTCACCCGAAGAGTGCTTTGACTCTGCGTGTGGCTCTCTGAGTGCGCGCGCCTTTGAGAAACGTTACGTAATGGACAAGTTTTAATGTCTGTGTTTCTTTGAGCTTCGTGCAGCTATGCAACAGTGCAAAATGTGTGTTGTGTGTAGATAACAATAGGAAGGGCTGAATGTGCGCAAAGGTATTTTGAATTTCTCCGCAGATATTCCTTTGCGCCTAGTTTCAACGTCACGTAGCAAACAACAGAATAATTTGAGTACGAAACAAAGAACTTGAAGAATTATCGTCACGTGTAAACAAAGGAACTTGCGTGCCATACATGCAAAATAACTAACGCTACTTAACTTATGTCGAAGTAGTGTATATTTTTGTTGTGAATTAACATTGCGGGGGCATAATTAAATTGCATTCAGGAGGCCGTACAATAGCTCCTAGCAAAGTGGAATAGCGGTAGGTTTGTCCATGTACTTTTCCTTGCTCCTTCTACTTGTGCAATTCCTTAATTAGTGCTTTAGTGCAGATTTCTTATTGAAAGCAGCCGAATTCCTGTTACTATTTTTCATTCGCCCACTGCTAATATCAATGGTAAGAATGTAAAAGTTACTTATTTATAACGAATTAACACTTAAGCCTGCCACTCTTAGATATCACATTTATTTTAATGTAACATTTTAATGCCTGCGATAAGGTTGACTTTTGTAGCTTAAGTTTACGACTATCATCTTTTACATTGGTAAAATGGAGGGAGAATTATAACTATACCCCCGGATTTTTAGGCACGCGTTTATTGAGATCCTTGAAGGTGGCGTGAAAATTAAATTAAATATATTTATGGCTGATATTCCAAATTAGAACTTCTAAAAGCACTTTATAATGTCAAAAATAATTCAAATCTTAGTTTTAGTAAGTGCCTACTTATCAAATTTCAGTTTAAAATTGATTTTAAAAATTTTGCGTGTGCACTGAAGCATAACCGTACGCATTCCATAAAATTGAAGCATGTTTGTTTTTCATTCTTCAGATAAAGTCCTGTGTTGACAATTACACCCATAATACTAATAACTTCCCACAAACATCATAATAACTGTCATTAACCAAAAAAATATCCGCGTGTTAAATATTATTGCGACAGATGAATAATGAACTATTCCGTCACGACAACATATGCAACATGTTATTTTTGTTTGTTTAGTTCAAATACAACTCACGCCTTGGTAACTAGAAGAAATCCTGAAATATATAACCTTAAGATCGGATATTAGAAGCTGTTAGGTTACATCTATTACGTTGCTATGAGCTCCAGAAAGTCAGTGACCAGTCCGTGGCCTTCATTGTTAATGAGGGCTTGTAGATGTTACATCCTGGTGTCGCTGATTAGAGAGTAAAGTCCCTCTTACTTGTTTTGATTCTGCTTCTTACATGATGCCAACATCTGATCTTCTGAAAACGGTTAACCCTAACCTGGTCAGCTCATGCCTATAGGTATCTCTGAAACCATTAAGAATGATTTTTTGGAAGCCAGTTCCTTGATTTCCAACATGAAGAATACTTGCTGTAAAGTTACATCTCGCATTGTACTATTCTAAGAAAAACTACCTGAATATCCACTTCTTCCCCAACGCATCTTAACCCATTGGGGCACTACATCATATTGTTACACGCTCGCTGCTCCCCATTGCACCGTCCTGCTCGCGATAGCTAAAAAATGTTTGAAGGTCAGGCGAGCGATAATCCAAGAAGCGCTTTAATTTACAAAGACGTCCCGCCGCGCACAACTCAGCGTGCCGCCGCGATAGGCCTATCGCGGCTCGCACGCTCCTGACCTTCAGTTGATTGCATTTCTGCGGTTATCTAAAAGAATGTTCTGGTTCAATGCCCTAGCCTCTCTCAGCGAGACTCGGGGTACGGGGAATCTGCCAGATTGGGCCAAGCGATACTATTTAATCTGCGACGGGCCTCCGAGCCGACAGTCTTTTTTGAGAGCTGAGAGTTTGGAGTATCGTGCGACCCTAAGTGACAGGTGTGCGAAAACAGTGAAGAAGCGAGCCAGCAGAGCGACAGGTGGTGACGAGAGTGACTAGCGGGAGTGAAGTCTGCGGACTGCGAGCAACGGTGCAGTGAAGACATTTCAGATGATAGCAACAGACACACTGAACATGTGTTAATAACGAGTGTGAATTACAGAGACATTGAGAAGAACTTTACTTAATGTTGAGATAGACATTAAATGTTCCGCTCACTGAGAATTTTATTGAGACTTCCATCCCTCACGAACTCGGAAATACTACTCGGGAGTCTTGTAACAAATTATTTGATTGGCCAAGGAACTGATGAATAAGTTCAACATTGAAGCAAGATTTTATCAAGGCAAAATTTTCATTCTTGCCTGAACAACTGCGAGACCAAAATGCTAAGGAAAATCCCTGTCTGAACTGGTTTCACTTCTGCAAGATGCTACAGTCAAAATCAGTGATACTCTGGGAGAAGTTGGGGCGAAATTAAAGTGCAAATGGAAAAACACGACGGAAAAATTTGATGCTTTAATATGCTGGGTCGTATTGGAATGGTTTTGGCGAGAAAATGTAAAGGAATTCCCGAAGTAGCATGGAAAACGGTAGTAAAATTTTTATTTGCTCCTGTAACATCATTGTTATTGCAAAGGTCATTTCAAGACGATGTTAATTGGGAAAAAATCTAACCGAACTAAAAAATAAATTGAGAAAAATATTTATTAATTGATTGTGCTTCAAATTATAAATATTATGCTAATTCCGTAAAAATCATATTTACCGTTCTACTATGAGCAAAATACGATGTTTATGCTGTAAATCATAATTTTTAATCTTATAATTTTTAAGCCAATTTTAAATTTTAGTGGTTATTCTAATACTTTTGTAACCTTTATTTTAGACACCCAAACCCTTAGCCAGGCGATTAACTGAAAATATGTTCACGATACTTTGTATATGTGTTCATGTGCATACATTCACGAATACAAAAATACACACACACTTATGTATAATGCAACCATTGTGGCACCGATATCAATTTTTTTTTGGTTCATGTTTAAATTTCGCTTTGAGACAAAAAGTTAGTACAAGTGTCTTAGGTATCTATCTTCCACTTAAATAATAGGTTTTTTTTACAAACACAAATTAAAGAACATAATATAATTTTAAAATGAACTTAGAAATGTATAGAAAGTTATGTCAACCCATAAAAATTACGCGAGTTAAAACTGTTTTGATGGAAAATTAAGTGATAAATTATGCATGTACTTTAATTTCACGAGTAGGTACATTTAGTTTTTTGAAGTTCGTTTTATATCAGAAACGTGAGCATTGCCGTATTGACAGCATGATCTTCTTGTACGGCCGCATTGAACGAAATACGTTTATTACTTATAACCTCCGGCAACTTAAATGGAAATACTTCTAGTTGAAAATTACTGCTGTTAAACTCTTTGACATAATTGTTCCATTCCCGAGTAATCTTTAATATACATTTCAAAGCAACAGCTGAAGATTTGCGATTAATATTTAAATATAATAAATCAGCTTCTTCCATTTGGTCAAGGAAGGCTGCGTGGACCAAAGTAAGCATCATTACTATAAACGAATATGATTAAATATGTGGTACACGTAATTTTACAACGTAGTATTCTAACATTCTAACTAACATAAGATAGTAGGTATTTTTTTTTTAAACCAATTTCAACATGCAAAGAGTTTGTTATAAACCCCATAAGTACATTCGCAGAAACCTCTGCACGTCAAACTACAGACATGCTTATTTATACAACAATCCTTATCATGTCATTACATTATAATGCAAAAAATTGTCTGCGACTTTGACAATATTTTATTAGCTTGATACAAGGTATTATTTAACAATTTTCTTATGCTCGTGACGCCGTCATGCGGGCGGGCTGGTAACCATCTTCTCTATATAATAAAGTCAGACAAGGTTCGCTCCTACGTTGAGGCACCCCAGTGGTGCATAAATTCGACTCTGCTGTTAAGAAGAGGCCGCGGTGATGTCATGGTTGGTCTACTATCCTCCCACAAAGCTGAACCGGGTTCGATTCCCGGCGGGGTCACCCCCGAATTTCCGAACGTGGGGGATCGTGCTGGACGATGCCATTGGTCAACGAGTTTTCTCGGGGATGTCCCGTTTACCCCGCACTTGCATTCCACCGCCGCTCCATACTTACCTCGCTTCACCCTCATCGGCTCTCAAGACCTCGATGTTAAGAGCCGCCCAAATCTCTTCACAGACTGTTGTAAAGAGAAGGTGAGACGGCTTGCGATAGTTTACTGTCTTACCGCATAACTGCACCACGAGCATACGGAAGCGATTACAGAGCTACCTTGTGTTAGGTCAGAAAACTAGCGCCAGAAATACGGAGAAATTTTATATTGGGTTCGATTACGCTTTATGTCGAATAATATTAAGCGCTTTAAAATCAAAGTTTGAAAAAAATCAATGCCCCTAATTACATACATGACATAGTACACACTGGCGTACAGACTTCCTATTAAGTTAAAAGAGAACTAAAAAAAAAATGTTTTCAAAACTTGTATTGCGAGTGTAATGTTTGAATTTATGACCACTCCAGTAATTGGTAGTAGTTTTATACGCACTAGAGTTCGAATTTGCATGTTGGTAACACATTTACTTTCCCAAAAAAATATTTTGTTTCAGTTGTATGGTCTATGAGCATAATTCTTAGGTTTACATACTACGGAAAGATTTAATTCTGAAAAAAAGAACATATCGTAACCACGGATTCCAAAGTGTTCAATTAACCATGAACATGCCATGCACTCTAAATCTGTAGGGAAAAAAGTAAATCGGAGTAAACATTTTTCGCTCATATAAATTCTGCTGTTTTGCAGCAAATCCCGAGCATACACATACATGTGTATATTCGTGATCCCAAGTACTTCTTCGGTAGATAAAGTTGTGAGGTGGTTTGCCTACATTAATTAGAAGTATACACAAACCCGATATTTTAAAAAAATTTGACAAAGAAACGCTTTGAGTTATGTGCATTTTCGTCATTCCCATAACACACGCACAAAAACACGAAAACGAAGCCACGTCGAAATGATAATCCAAAAGTTTACGTGGCCCTTTTATGAGCACAAGGAAAATGAAATATGATAAATAAATAGCACTTGCATATTTATCATGTAAGACTGCACCTGCAGTAGTGTGAAGGAAAATACACTGAAGAGCCAAAAAAAAACTGGTATAGGCGTGCCTATGCAAATAACAGAGGTATGGCACTAATCAGAGTAACACGATGCGGTCGGCAGCTATATCGGTTACTGCTGCTACAATGGCAGGTTATCAAGATTTAAGTGAGTTTGAACGTGGTGTTATAGTCGGCGCACGAGAGATGGGACATAGCATCTCCGAGGTAGCGATAACATTTGGATGTTCGCGTACGATCATTTCACGAGTGTACCGTGAATATCGGGAATCCGGTAAAACATCACATCTTCGACATCGCTGCTGCCGGAAAAAGATCGTGAAAGAACGGGACAAACGACGACTGACGAGAATCATTAAACGTGACAGACGTGCAACCCTTTCTCAAATTGGCGCAGATTGGATTTGTGGACTGCCCTGCAGGATTCATGGTGTGAATTGCCTCCTGCATACCTTCAGACATTAGTCGAGTCCATGCCACGTCGTCTTGCGGCACTTCTGCGTGCTCGGGGGGCCCTACACGATATTAGGCAGGTGTACCTATTTTTTGTGGCTCTTCAGTGTACATTGCGTGTTGGTAAGAATACAGTTATTTTGCGTTGACCTCCAGGGCATAATCGATAAGCATCCGCTATCGTGGGGTTCAATTCCGAGTATGCATTTCTGTCAAATGGGTTGGCAGTTAAAATATGATTCATCCGCCGTTGCTTTGAAAAAAACGCGAAAGCCTAGTTTGAATCGTAGATCCGAGAGTATCTTGTGAACTGATGTGGCAGTAGGCTATCTCACAAATACAGACAGGAAAATTTAGCGAGCTGAATGGAGTCCGCTGTGCACCAAATCCTAAGTCGTTCGTTCAATCGCAGCCATCAATGATAAGGCAGCACGGGATTCGGTGCTTGTTGTCATGTGGGACTACAGAGTCGCCTTCAACTGTCTTATAAATTGTAAGCCAATTGGGAAAGTAGCTCAAATATAGGTGTGTTGAATCAATTCGCGAAATTTTCTAGTTCCTACTTACAATTCTTTTGCTCTAGCCAATATAGCTTGTCCGTTGCCATTGTTCGAATATTTTTTTATTGTTTCTCATGACTTGGCCATTTTACTGCATCCTCTTTATTACTTTATCGCCACTACATCGGACATGTGTAACGAACTCCCGTCAATAAAATTAACACAACAGAAAAAAAAGTTAATGCTTGAAGTCTGCCTTGCCAAGAATGAATGGACGAAATATTTAGTTCCCTAAAAAATATGTTCACCATCAACAATCAATTTCTGAAAAATATATTTATTAAAAAAAATTTTGTAACTGCGCACATTTAAAGATTTAAAGCATATATTTTTATTGTAGTACTCACGATACCATTGGCAACGAATAAGTAACAGTAATAAATTTTCATTATTATTTGAATTATTAAAATGTATTAATATTTATTGAGAATCTAGTGATAAAATTAGTTGCAGGTTAAATTTATAATTTAATCTATCTAGTGATAACATTAATTTCAGGTTAAATTTATAATTTAATCTAAGTATACTACAAAACTAATTGGCTTAATATGTACCTATAGTATATGTAACAGTTTCACTGAATCCTTTTTCTCAACGCATGGTCCATGTCAATGGTAACCCGTTCAGGCCAAGTGTACACGATTGCACACAACGCACAAGAGGCCTGTTTCTGTCCGGTGCTATGGGTACAGAAGTACACTGTCTTCGCTGTAGGCAACTGACTCGTAAACAGTTCTCCAGGACTAGGATACGAGTGTGGTTCTCATTGCTATAGCCAAAGGCTGGTCACGCAGCTCTTTATCACCCCCACACCTGTGCCCTTTACGGGTAATGCAGGGGTATAAAATGTTCCTGTCTTTAATTTTTTTTGGAATTTTACCTACGCTTTGTTGTATAATTGTCCTTTGTGGATTACACTTTAATATAACATTAAAAACTATCGGCACCATCTTGCCCGGAAGGTGAGAGTATTGCGAACTTCCAGTATTCCACCCTGACGCCCCTAGTATCTCGGGGGTCTATTTATTGACATTATAATCTACTGATGATTATGTTATGCCTATACAGCGACACTAAAATACTACAACATGAATTATATAAATGTAAATACCATCCATTAGTTTTTCAATTGTTGACAGCTGGAAAAAGGAGAAGGGGGGGGGGGCTGTGGACTCCTTTTCGATCCCCTTTCTCATTTAGTCCGGTCCATCAGTCTGGAACTTTGTGAAATTGCCATACCATCACTCTTTATTCTTATACATTGCCTAAGTTTTCAGCGTCCTGATTCGATTCCTGTTTACTTATCTTAGTCGTTGCTATTCCGATTTTTCAGGCCCTTTGTTCGTTGATTTGGTCTTCATCACATTATTTTTGGGTTCTTCTGAATAGGGGGCATTCTGTGAGTGAGGGAAGATATTTGGGCGGCTCTTAACAGCGAGGTATTGAGAGCCGATGAGGGTGATTGAGGTGAGTATGGAGGAGCGCCGGAATGAAAGGACGGGATAAACGGGAGACCCACGAGAAAACCCGCCGACCAGCGGCATCGCCGAACATGATAGCCAAATGCGGACATTGTGTTGCTTCTTATCCAAGTTCTTGTCTACATGCACTGGGAAAACCCGATTAGTGTGGCAGATCGAATTAAGTACAGCACACATGAAAAATGGTCTTGTTTGCGATACCTGAAACCATATTTTAAAGTGGGTCTGGAAGTATTATCTTTCACGCGTGGTGGAAGTATACAATACGTGCTGGAGGAAGGAACTAAGAAAGGTTTTCGAGAGTGTTAAAACTCAACGGTAGGTCCCCTTGTTCGCGTGTCGCTCTTGAGATGGACTAGAATGGATTTCCCTCGAGGAAGGACGATGTTGAGATGAAAGTAACGGGACGGTTATACTTAATACTCCATTCACGGTTACTTCCCACTTTTCTGAAGCCCTACTTAAATTCTATTTCCAGGATGTTCCTCCGCCTCATGCAAAGCTTAGAAAATGACACCACAGAGCCAACGAGCAGCATTCGTGCGCACTCGGCGTAATAATATTTTAAATAAGAACTATTTCTTACTAGGCATTACCAACGCACAAATTTTCTCTCTGTACTTATTCATGTTAGTTACAAATTAAATATCGCAATGTATATATAAAATATATGGAAAAGTTTAAATTAACAAAATAATATGTATTTTTAGGTTAGCATAAACACGTTGCATGTGATACATGGCATATTTAGGAAATAAACAAGCACGTCATACATGGGGGGAGGGGGTTCCAAAGGTATTATTCAAAAGGTGTGAAGAAACCGCGAATACACTACAGACATTATTTCCCGACAAGCCAAGAGCCCTAATAAATTTGCAGGGCCCATAAATGCACGGCAAAAGGAAGCACAGCAGTGCTCCCAGTACATCCCGTTGGGGTTTGGTTCTTGGAGGTGGTGGTGGTGAGACTAAGTCCTCCTTCCGCCGGGAAACACCGTCGCCCTCGAGTGGCCGACTCGTCGACTACGACCCTGCGCAGCTAGACGGCGCCCTCACGTGTCGACGTGTTGGTAACCCCCGCCCCTACAGCTAACGAGCCAGTTTGCTCTTCGTGCCTCCTCGTCGCCGTTCTTGTTTCAACCCCTTACCCCCCCCCC
>NQII01000197.1:414250-440245 GCA_002778355.1 Clitarchus hookeri | reverse complement strand
TACAACCTCTTGACTTCCCCTCGACCTCACGCCCCTGCGCCTGCTGCTCCGGCTAGCGGGAGTGGTTGTCGTGACACCACCAGCTCCGCGGTGTAGTCGTGTTGTTGTTGGGTGGGCGATGAAGATTTCATTAGACGCGGAGCGGCTTGCTTGGCCTTGAGAGAGTGCGTGTCGGAGGGTCGCGGGCACTGTTCCAGCCGCCTGCACTGTGGATGGTCTTCACCAGAAGGCTCTCCGTGTCCTACTCCGGGCGAATGAGAGGCGCGCAACTCCACCATAGCCATAGGGTTTCATGGCTGGCTAGCAGGCGGTGTCTGAGCTCATTGAGTATCTCATTCCTACTAGCATAACTACCCGGCGTTGTTCGGGTAAAAGAGAGCAATGAGAGATACACGACCCCATGTTAGGGGTTTCCGGCCCGATTAGAGGGGGGATGGCCGGAGTCAATTTTGGCCTATACAGTATTTTACGTTGGGCACTGAAGACCACCCCTGCCAAATTTGGCCCATATCCGCCGAACGGTTTTAGGGGTTTAGGAGGTACCGGGCCCAATGGAGGGACGTAGTCCATTTTGGCCTACACAATATTTTAAGTTCGGTACTGAAGGGCATCCCTGCCAAATATGGTCACTATAATTAGTCAGTCACCGGTGCAGGGTGTCTGACTAGGAAGCTGCGCCCCCCCCCCCACCAAAAGAGAAAGAGATAGCGTGAACTATTATTCCGGGTGAATGCCTGTGCGATTCCTTGACCTTTTTTTAAGTCTCCTTCTGTATCTGGAACGCTTCTCAGAAAGTTGAGTGGAGTGGAGAGATTCGGGCGGCTTTTAACATCGAGGTCGTGAGAGCTGATGAGGGTGAAGCGAGGTGAGTGTGGAGCAGCACCGGAATGCAAGGGCGAGGGATGTGGGAGATCCCCGAGAAAACCCGCCGACCAGCGTCATCGCTCGGCACGATTCAAACACGTGAAAATCCGGGAGCAACCACTCGTCAGGAATCTAACTTGGTTCGCCTAGGTGGGAGGCGAGTAGAGTAGTCTGACCTCTACACCACCGCGGCCCCGGGAACTGAAAGTGGATTTAATTGTCTTCACAGTACACAGAAGAAGATAGTGTCTAATGAGGGAAGTCACTCATAAGTGGAAGGAATCACTCGTCGAGACTTTATTCCGTAGCCACTGACAGTTAACATGGAGCATAAAAATGTTTTAACTGGATCCGATGTACGACAGAGAGTCACACCGATGGTGATGGCGGTACAGTTGTGAACAATAAATGCGTTTGTTGTAAGACCTAAACCGATGTATTAATCTGTGACTGAAAGGGTTAAGGGCATTCAACAGTATAAATATTTACTAAATTTTTAGCCTACTGCATTCTTTTCCGCTGTGATATGAAATAATAGTACATAAAAGTATGACAATGGATGAAAATAATTTTTCGCAAGCGAATGAAACAAGTTGTATGAATTTTAAACCTACATAGTTTTTCCTACAAATCTCGAACTTAAACAAAATTAATATGCTAGGCTTCAGAGCTCTAATTAATTGCTCATGCAGTTAGAATATTATAACGATTGTTTGTTGGAAATTCGTTATGCGGTTTGCCCGTATTTCAGATTTAACTTTCGAGATAATATTTAGTCAAACCATAGTAAGCATTAAACCCTTACTGCAAGTGAAACAAATGTAAAATTTCAAAGAAATTGCAACATATCACTCCTGCAACTACAATCAAACATTTAAGCTGAAACTAAAGTTTGTGTAAAAAATATTTTTTTTTAGTTGTAGGAATAAATATTTTAAGTTAAAAGTCTGATACTTATTTTTAAGAAAATGACGAGTGTTATTTTTCTTCTAGTTAGTATGTTTATCAAATTATCATATACCAGATGTTTCTAAAACTTGGGGACAAACTTCGGCAGTGTATACCTGACGAAAATATAACATCAAAATGTAAGTACCACTCCTGAAAAATCCTCTTTTCAATTTTCTTAACCTGTACTGTGGTTTGCCTACCTGGGAGGCAACACGCGATCTGTTTTGAATGTTCAACATGAATTATCTCATAAACTGCTCACCTGAGAGTGTTGCGACGAGAACGTTTTTGTTAATTTAGACGTGCTGATTCACGGGTTGTTTTCAAAAATTGCTAAGAACGTAGTGTTACAAAATTTGATGAAAACAGACGGTGGCAACATCCATTTCCAAAACATAAGGGGATGTTATTACCCACCGCGCTTTTAGAGGTGTAAGATCGCCTTCACAAAAATCACCATTCACAGATTCGTTGCTTAATCGCCAGTGGTTTCTAATAATTTCAACTAAATTCATTTAAAAAGTCAAATTTTGAGGGCACATAGCACCATTAATAATCACTTTAGGGGATAAGTGGTACATACGTTTTCGTATTATATTTTTGTAAAGTGGTACATACGTTTTCGTATTATATTTTTGTAACGAATTGCCTGCCGAAATTTGTTCTCGTGTTTTATAAACACGCGGTATAGACGTCATGTCACGAAACCATAAAATATTCTCAAAATATAGAAAGAAAAAAAATGAGTATTGAACAGTTTTAACATGAACCATCGCAATCGTCGCCAATTAGATAAACATTCTGCTTCGCTCTGGTGCATCAAAAAAATGAACAATGTATTTAATTTAATCTGACAAGCCCTGAAGCCCTGTGGGATCAGTGCACTCGAGTATGGGCTGTTCACTGNAATGAACAATGTATTTAATTTAATCTGACAAGCCCTGAAGCCCTGTGGGATCAGTGCACTCGAGTATGGGCTGTTCACTGTAAAGTGAGCACTTTTGAGGTCAGAGCTACTTTTTTCTTTCAGACGTTTTTATCCATTAACCACCTTGTTAAATACATATTTATATGTGAGTAATAAACACAGTGTGTATATTCCGCCACGTTCTGAAGTTAACGTTTAGGTATTAAATAAAATATGTTTATTGACTATTGTTCCAAATGAGAGGGCTTTCAAAAGATTCACTTTACCGTGAATAGCCTATATCAGATATCCGTGTGATTTCCACAGGTGAAACCGGGCGCATAGGTGCGTACTGCACTGCACTCCCGCTGGCATTGAGAAGTATTTTCATACAACAGGCAAGACGTTCTCAACCACAAAAGACGTGTGTTGGTAGAGATAACAAAACTGCGGCAATATTGAATATCGGATACGACCAGTACATTCGGAAACGTCAAAATTTTGGTGTTAAACTGTTGCCTCTGTTTCTATGTATGTGCTGCCTCTCGTTAAAATAATTCTGTTAATTTTCTATGGCTGGCCGACGGGGACTTCTCACTGGAGAGAGGGCCGGTAAATAATTTATCATTTTAGTAAACTATGAAGCCTATTCTGCTACAAAAAATTACAGTAAACAAACCTACGTTGTTCGCGCCTTTGAATAAGGATTATAGCTCGACTGACATTGAGAGGATGCTGGCGTCATATGAAACCGGGTGTCCAACCCGAGAAACACACATCTTTTGTTTCTGGCCAATCCGTGAATTTCTTGAATTCTTCTCGCACCAGCCTATACTTTCCAGTGCTTGCATACACTCTTAAGAAATAATTCGAAAATTTTACCGCACTAGTGTATACGCATGGTAAGAAAGCGCGAGTGGTAAAGTTGTTTCTCATACATCCATTATAGCGTTTCTACGTTCGTTTAAGAAAATGTGAAAACCACAGGAAAGTTCCCAACTTTGTATAGTAGTGACACCAGACATTCCCATATTTGTAGTCTGAAACGTGGTATTATTTCTATACGATGTATGGGTGAAAAACTTCCTTTACAGTTTAGGAAGTTTACCAGAATTTTTTATTTTTTTACAGTGTACTCAGGCCACATTCGTGTATTCATTGTCTGTTTCTGTGGCAAGAGACTTTTATACCGACTTTAGTCTGAGTTGCACGTGGTTCGGTTGTATAATAGACGAGCGCACAGAAACTAAATGGAGCGGCGGTACACTTGATGTGGGCGTACCCACTGAGAACGGTCCTCGGGTGTGATTGGCTGCTGCGGGCTGCGTGCGGTCTCCTGTTCGCTGGACTGCCGGCTGGCTGACAAGTAGGTTGCCGGGTGCTGATTGGCGAAGAGGCATTCCACCATTGTTCTTACCAGCGACGCAATTTTGCTGGAGTGTGTGACTGGAGATCACGGTGTAAGTGTCTGTTTCAACTCTGTATTCTCAACATGGTCAGGATGTTTATCCCTGTTCGTTACTTACTGCGGGTAGTCCAGGCCTGTTAAAACGACTGAGTCCCAATCATACAAGCGACACGTAAATATAAACACGTGAAGTCTAACTTGCCCCACTGGATAAATAACTCAGGAAATTTACAGACCTCAGCAGGTAGTGGTGTTATGAGGTGCCGGAGGGGGAGAGGGCAAGAAAGAAAAGTGCTTGTGGGATGACCAACGGGATGTGGGCGCCTAGGGGGGGGGGTATAAGTTAAACGAATGCTTGCCCCTCCACATTTCAACCAAGTGGGGAGTTGCCCTCGTGGGTTGATAGTGGTGGTTCACTATTTCAATTAGTAATAATTTTTTTACAACTTACGTACACGGCTTGGCACGTTCTTTTCAAAATATTTTTTTTAGAGGTCTTTACTAAACCAAAACCAGCAATACTTCGATTAAAAATAAATCATTTAAATATTCAAAACCTTGGCCTACATACGTGTAAAAACCCCATGCACAAACATGCAATGCACAGTATGACAGAGAGAGAAAAAGAGTATGATTTATGCATACTGCAACAGAAAGTTTTGAGACTTGCCACCCCTTCTGAAAACAAGATGTCGACGCCTGTGAACAGAACCCACTAACCGACCGACATCGTCCGCGGGGTTTCTTGACATACGAGAAGTCCGGACTTCGTTCCTCCGAGCATGCAACCCGGATCGGCCGCTGAGGCTCCTGGAGTCACGAGCAACAATTCCAACCCCCCACCATCCACCGCTGAAAGGCACGCAGCACACGGTGAGCTGCAGGAACGCGCACGCTTCCGCTTACGAAGTCTTTACGCGCACCGCTAGAGGCGGCGGTCGAGCTGTGCCACACGGCGATGTAGCGGTCACGACACAGTGCTACTCGAGATATTTCAACTGCAGTACGATCAGAAAATGTATAGCTATATAACACGGATCGCAACACTTGTGATACTGCCTTATTCCAATATTTGCGATGTAAGCGACATCGACGTGAAAAAAATTACAATTTATTTATTTCTGCTAATAAAATTTTCTACGTAGATATTTCCAATGTGCCTGTTTTAATTGCAGAAGTTTTGTGCCAACGTTTGGAATATATAAATATGAGCTATGTTTGCGATACGTGAACATCAGTTTTCGATACTTTACTAAAGCCGTATATCGCCTGGATATCGATATGGTTAGTATGTATCCGGACGATACTGAGAATTTGATATTAAAATAACACTTGTCAAGGAGTTTCATTATTCATGAACACCATTGACTAACGTGGGCTCACGATTTGCCAATGGTAAAGTCACGGAATTTTTGTTTATATAAATTTTTTATGTAACGTACGTGTTTTTATGTACAAAAATTTTCGTAGTTCATGCGACAAGTCCATGCCCTTTAGTTTCGAAAGGTCTACTGGGAACTATTGAGCGAAATAGTACTCCTTTGTTGAGTCTCGTGAAATTGATTCCTGCGCGGCTGGCACGCGCACTCTACCATGTATTCCCACTACGGCGAACACGGAGCGTAATAAAAACAAGGCGGACACAAGCTAAATAATTGGCGTTTCTGGAGTGGGGGATGGTGTGTGTGTGTGTNGGGGGGGGGTGCGCGTGGGCTTGCGCCCGCGGACCGCAATCCCCTCATTTTACTGCGCCTGCAGGGTCGCAGTTTCCTCCTCTCTCCAATATTTCTCTTCCGCAGCTCACCTCTAACCAACCCGCTGTTCGCATACACGCTCTCGTGACGAGATATGCCCCTCCCCCCAACCACTCTCTTCATCATACGGCCCATCATATCACCCCAGCGACGCGGGGTACGGAATACGTAAGTCTAGGGCGCCATCCCCTGCTGATTTAAGCAGAGTTGCCAACATGGTGACTTTCTCACCATATATGGTGATTTCAGAATACAGTCCGGTGGCCAAGCTACATATCTGCGACAGGTCGAAAAAGTTAGTGAGTTCTGTAAAAAATCTGGAGAGTGAGTGAGTGAAGAAATTTTGGCGGCTCTTGACATCGAGTTCTTGAGAGCCGATGAGGGTGAAGCGAAGTGGGTATGGAAAAGCACCAGAATAAAAGAACAGGACAAACGGGAGATCCCCGAGAAAACCCGCCGACCAGCGGCATCGTTTGGCACGATTCCTACATGCCATTCCTACATACCTTAAACCTGTTGTGAGTGTGCTGGTAATATCATTACCCCTTTGGTACGTACTTGGGGTTCATCGCCCTTTTTTAGCAGTTACTTTCGAAACACTGAGATGTACTGTACGTAAACACGTTTACGTACGATGTGTTAATTAAAATGTTAAAAACAACCAAAAAGATTGTCTTTTTGGCTCTCGCTAAGGATAACCGTTCTCACGATATCAGCATTTGCATGTTTAAAGATGTGCGTAAGAACGCCTTATGGGTATGCAAACTGACAAGCAGCGTTGCATAATAATCAGGCGTTGTCCACACGTAGATATCAACAGGGATTGACATGCCCTTTTACTTATTTCGAATGCATGTCGGTAAGTTACCACAGAGGTGAAGGGCTGTCGTAAGACACCAAGGACAGGATTCATCAATAGTATATTGACTTCACAATAATATGGATGGTAATAAATAATTAACATACATCCTTTAATCACGAAAGACTGTGCAGCAGCAAAGGCTAACGAGCATGCGCAAATTACCATAAAAACTGGGAACGTTTCTTCATATCTCCGATGTGATGCCACTACATTACACAACATTTCGCCATACGTTAAGACAATATCACTGAGCTCTGCATCACTCCACTTCATCGTGAGTACTGCGCCGCGTTACGTACAACAGTCAATTCGACTTTACGTGGCTAGATACTACGCTTCGTGGGGAGTGCACCCAGGGCAAGGCAACACCCTCCGAATGACGGTCTTTCCAGCTGGGACCCGCAGGTGACCGTCATCCCCGGGCATGACAGAAATGGGACCCTAGAATGGAGCGGCTCTGGAATGCAAGGGCGAGGGAAACGGGAGTACCCCGAGAAAGCCCGCCGGCAAGCGGCATCGTCCAACACGATTCCCACATGCGAAAATCCGGGAGTGAACCCGCCGGGGATCGAACCCGGATCGCTATGGTGGGAGGCGTGCGCCCTGGATACTACGCCACCGCTGCCCCACACGCTTCGTAATAGGCCCGCAGGTTTAATGGGGCGCTGCTTTGGCACACATCACAACCGCTTGTTCGCCAGGACGTTGACGTTATGTTGGCATCGGGCAACATAAGGTCCTCTCGGTCAACCTACCAGATAACAACAACACATATTTTAACTATCACAGACCAGACATAAATTGAATACAATATTGTCCGACAAGTACTACGTGTTTACACCATAATGCAGTAACACTTGATGTAATAAGACAGTGAGCCAAACTTTGTGGATTTGTGACACCTAACTTAGTAAATGTTAATTTTATCTCCGTCAATAACGTGATCGCGTCGGCTGCGATACCAATAACTACGTTATGGACGCGTGCTTTCATCACAAACATAAATTACGTGGACGTTTCGTCAGTAGCAATTCGTAATGTGATTGTGCAACGTTTCTAATCCATTTAACGACCCTGTTCTCATTGCTCAACGAAACTCTTCGCCTCTATGATAACTTGTCGATAAACGTTCCAAATGAGCAAAACGGTAGTTCATTCCTGCTTTTCTAGACAACGCCCAATTCTTTGGCCACACTGCATTTCAGATCGCATATCACTCAGACATTGTTACGCACACCTTTAAGCTTACAGATGCTGATATCGCGATAACGGTTACCCTTAGCGAGTGCCGACAAGACCTCCTTTTCTGTTTATTTTCACATTCTCATTAACATATCGTACGTAAACGTGCATTACATATCAGTGTTTCGAAAGTAACGACCAAAAAAAAAAAAAAAGGAGGGTGAACAAATACGTACCAAAGGGGGGATTAATTATATTAACACCACACTCATAATAGGCTGAAGATTTCCCTTTCCTGTAATACTGTTCGAAATTATATTGTTTAATCTCAAATGGTTTCGGAAACATTTGACGAAATGTAATTTCAAATTCAATCTTCAGTGGCGCTCAGCGGCCACAATTCTCACTTTATCGCAAAATGCCCAAATATATTTCCGCTTTGTTTATCGTAAGGTATCGCCTCCCAAAATAAACACAGCCAGTCCTGACTCATCCTGTATGCACATATACAAACACACACAGGTTGTAATTAATACTCTTCAGTATAATATCGACACTTTTTTCCTTCCAGGCCGACCGGACCTACGGAAGATTGTACTCCAAACTTCAGCGCCGGACGGCTCTGATCGCAATTGACGGCTGTGATGTGGAAACAAGCATTTTTATTTTTGCGGAAAGATTTGTTCCGAGTCGTTGCAAACAACTGCGCGCCCTGCGTTAAAGGGAACCATCCCCCGCCATTTTGGTTTCTTGGTTTCTCTAGCTTGCTTACACTTTTAAAATAAATCCCAAACTACCTACCCCTTTACCCCACTATAAACCATTCTCGGTTCTTTCGAACTTTTCTGAAGCCCTACTAAATTACTACTTGTAGGATATTCCACCGCCTCATGCAAACATAGCTTTTCCGAGTCTAGGAAATTACACCGCAAGGACAACGCACAATATTCGTCCGCACTCAGTGTAATAGCATTTCGCATAAGAACTATATCTTACTAAGCATTACCAACACACGTATTTTTCCCGTTTTATTTATATTTATGATATATATAAAATATTACACTTTATAGATAAAATATGAGTAAAGGTTCATTTAAATAAAAAATACGGAATTTTTATTTTAAAAGCAGTATAACGCTCTTGTAATACGGGACATATTTAGGAAACAATCGAGCGCGTTATACGTAACGTGATTTTCCGAAGATTTAATTCAAAAAGTGTGAAGAAACCGCGAATAAACTATAGCTATTAACGTTGCACTGTAGTACAGATAATACAAGTAAGTCACGAACACATAATTGCATCACAATTTTAATTCTGTCAAAATATGGCAAAATCGATATTGCGACACAAATACGAGTTCGTAGTTGAAACGTTAAGTAGGCTATTCACGATAAAGTGAGCAACTTTTGAAGCCTCATCATTTGTAATAATAGTGAATAAATATATTTTATTTTAGCCTTAGACGTTAACTTTCGAGTCGGGAGAAATATGTACACTATGTTTATTACTTACTTGGCAATATTTATTTTAAAAAGTGGTGGAAGGATAAAAATTGGCTGATACGAAAAAAGTAACTAGGGCCTCAAAAGTGCTCACTTGATCGTGAACAGCCTATACTGGGTGCACGGTCAATAGCAAGTATGGTATTATGGTACTTTTGGGCATTTTCCCTTCAAAAATACAAATAAGCTAGAAAAACCAAGAATCCCATATGGCGAGATAAGGTTCACTTTAAGGCCGACTCTTGCTCACTCACTAAATGCCTCATCGCCTCTATGCGCAAGGTGCTCAACTGGCATGTAGTATTTCCGTCGGCGACTTGCCTAAACGTGACTTCAAAAGGTGATCCTATATTTTTACGTCACGCTAATGAAGATAAAAACATAATGCGTGTCTAACGACAACTCTAAATAAAGTTTTTGTATGCCATATTTAGCAGCTAAAGCTCATTTTGAAAACATCCATTGTAACCATTTTCACGCCAAAATATTAACTTTAAAATATCAATACGTTCTTTTTTGAATTATCAAATGAAAGGTAATCAAATTAAGTAAACAAAAAATACTAAACAACTCGCAAAGCGTAAATTTTCTATAGTCAGAAATGGTAAATAATTACTATGAATAACACCAAAACAAAACCACACGTACTCTCTTTACAGTGACGCCATGCATGCTATAAAATCCATGACGGCAAACAGGTCGTTTTTGTCCATTGACGACGATAGAATATTGAATGCTTCGAAGTTTCCTGCTTGGCATATTTTCAACCGTTGTAACATTACGGCCATCCCACACGAGCAGGTTCGACAAATACGTGTTCTGTAGATTGTAGCCGCCAAGATACCAGAAATTTAAAAATATTTGCCGCACGTTATTCATCCCCGCGTCTTCAAAACATTTGCGTCGGCATTTGGAAGATAGTCCTATTGCTCGAGCAGGTACTGCATATTTCGTTTTTCTCGAAACATAACCCTTGCCAGAATTACTTTTTTTTTCTTACAGTCGTTTACGATGCACTTTTCATCCTGTCTTTGTCTCTTTCTTGTGGTCTTGTCGCCGTCCATTGTTTCTTGCGACACACGACACTATTCGAGGTCACAGTCGACACGGAATGACCCGGACACAGCTGACTATCGACTTCGCTTGATAAAACACTTGAAACGTGCGTGTTGTAACAGGAAATGACAACCCATCGCCGAAGAGAGAGCGCAAACCTNTTTTCTTACAGTCGTTTACGATGCACTTTTCATCCTGTCTTTGTCTCTTTCTTGTGGTCTTGTCGCCGTCCATTGTTTCTTGCGACACACGACACTATTCGAGGTCACAGTCGACACGGAATGACCCGGACACAGCTGACTATCGACTCCGCTTGATAAAACACTTGAAACGTGCGTGTTGTAACAGGAAATGACAACCCATCGCCGAAGAGAGAGCGCAAACCTACAATTGTAAAGCTGATCGAGAGTATAACAGAGAACGACAATTCTCCTTGGCTCCCGCGAAAGATACGTTACTTTGCCTACAGATTTTGTTGGGTGTTTGGGCGGTTCAATGCGCCTGCCACACTACCGAGGGCGAATGTCTATCTAATCGCTACACCATCATGTTCCCTAGACATGTGTTATTACGACGTACCCTTAAAAACAAAATCGAATTTCTA
Source organism: Clitarchus hookeri (assembly GCA_002778355.1). Classification (NCBI taxonomy): domain Eukaryota; kingdom Metazoa; phylum Arthropoda; class Insecta; order Phasmatodea; family Phasmatidae; genus Clitarchus; species Clitarchus hookeri. The sequence goes on along the minus strand of NQII01000197.1, from coordinate 429,152 downwards.
CATTCGCCCTTTTTGCTCCGAGCTCCTGATTTGATTCCCTTTCTAAACACGAATTGCCGAAGGGGTTTTTTTATCTGGCATTTAAACGCCTCGGTTTAATGCCGGAAGTCTCATCGGGAGGCGGCTTGCGTACCGTACTAAAACTTAAGGTAAGCGAAAAAGCGGCACGAATATCGCTGCCTCATGCGGGATTTAAAATCACAACCCCTTGTGTTGGCGTCAGAGTTCAACTAAACTATAGAGCTCGCGGATATTTGAAGTTATCGCCGGATTAGTTTACTAAAGTTAATATTTTGCATTCTCCCAACAGTACATGATTTCATGCAACAAAGGTCAATATAAGAGACAAATAATTTAGTGAATTGAAGTATTGTATTCTGAGGATACTTGTCTGTGTTCTTGAGTGTTTTGGTGTATCACTTTAACCGAAATATTTTTTCTGCGTCATTCAACATTTTATTATTTTTTTCTGCACAATGCAGTTACGACTCTTTCACGTGCATTTTTGTAGTGATTCGAAGAGAAAACAAAGATACTAAAATTCCATTCTTGAGATTTGTTTTTTATAGTTTTATATATTTTTGCGCATATTTTTTGTTGTTCGGCGTCTTGAACTAACGTCCCCTAACGCTATCACTTTAATCAAAATTTAAGTTGATTGCTTGCAGCTCCCTTACATCGCAAACACAAATTGCGTAATTATACTAAATGTATCCGCGACAGTATAATTTATGTAGATAATGTAATTGTAATTTAACACAATTGTGTGCCCCTTTCATCAGACAAATAGGATTAATTTAAATGTATACTATACGTGTAATCATAACACAATGCCAAACAGTTTTTTCTGCTATGCCTTGTGAATTCACACACAAACTCTACGTACAGATAATTTTACTACACCTTTAAACAAATTTCCTGCTCACGTAATGTTTAATTCTCATTCCTTGTGGGTTATGTTACTCGGCATGAATTTATATTTTATTATTACATCTGTAACTTTACACCAACTGCATAAGAGCAATTTTTTTTATAAAGTGATAGTTAATTTTTTCACGTCTATAATGTTTATTCACACATGTACGTGTCATTTTGCACACCTTCTAACTTATTTTATTTAATCTCCTTGTAACATTACAGTTACCGCGAAAGATAACAATCATGTTCGAAGTCCAACTACTGATTTGTAAACTACAGACATTGCGTATTTATTTGTATGCAGCAGCAGGCACATCCCGTAAGTGGGAGTTTGGTTCCTGTACGAGCGAATGAAGTTCGAAGTGATATTATAGCTAGATTACCTCGTACTGCGTACTTTTTCCCCGCAAATTGCCCACACAAAAGTAAAACTGCCTAAAATTTGTATGTGGAAGTCTATACTTACAGAGTTTTCGTGATATTACTTGTCGCCAGAATGTAAGTTAACACATACGTTGTTATCATAAGATCACGCAGTGGGATACACTTACAATAATGTTTATACAACTACCGCGAAATTGAAAGAACAGGCTATTTAAAAGACTAGTACTTTGAGATTGCGTGTTTTACCGATAATTCAAAATATGTAATCCAACTATTGCGTTAATGTTAATAAATTTGTAAGTCTACGTTTAAGCATTTTAAACATAAACTTGGAGTTTACTTTTGATTCTTAAGAATACTAGTGTTAATTTACATTTAGTATAGTTCTTTCAATATATTACAGAATAAATGTAAAATCACTACCTAAATTTTGTATAAGTAAATTTACACGTGTTTTTCAGCGTATAGAAAGAAACGTTACATATTTAGGCTGTAAGCCAATCATCTAGGAGACTCGTAAGTAAAGACAGCAGTGGCTTATAGAGGTATATGCTGTGTGCACGCTTCGCGCATTCATCAAGAACCAATGCATTAACGTATTGCGACCGCTCAAGATCGAGCTTCGATACACCCATTACACACATTGCGTCGCTTCAGCTACAGATACACGTTATAATGGCTAATGCGTCAAATGGAACATAACAGAACAGACCACAGATAAACAACCACATTAATCTGCAACAATTCATCCAACGCCGCTGAGCTACAGTAATTAACGGCGAAAATATCTGAGTGATTATTCGTTTTCATTACACACACATAAAAAAAAACCCACCACCGGGATTATAGTCCATTCACGGTTACTTCCAACTTTTCTGAAGCCATACTAAAGCTCTACTTCCAGGATATTCCTCCGCCTCGTGCAAATAACGCTTAATCGAGTATAGCAAATTACACCAAAGGGGAAACGCACCACATTCGTGCGCACTCAGTGTAATAATATTTAGCATGATAACTAATTATTACTACGCATTACCAACAAATGTATTTTCTCACTAGTTTTATTCTTATTAATTATAATTGAAATATTATAATGTATAGTTAAAACATATATGAAATTTCAATTTAACCAAAAAATAAGATATTTTTATGTTAACACAAGTATAAAACGCTTGTGATACATAACGTGATTAGGAAACAACCAGTTTACAAGAAGAAACAGTAAAAAAATACAACTGTGTTTGACATTGAGCATTCATGAGGATGCTTATTTCATTGGAAAAACGTTAAGCAATTAAGTGCGAAAAAAATATACCGTCATCAAAACGAACTTTGTAATGTTATCCTTTTCCTTAAGGAAATTGCGCAGGGCAGCCCTAAAATAACATTTTATTACAAAATTCCCTATTTGTTTTTCGACTCAATTTTCATATTTAAATTACTTCATTATGTAAGCCAACGTTTCGCTGAATCCAGTTTTACGGCAGAATATTAAACACGTGTACGCATTTCGTTATATTACCAAGAAGTGCGAACAATCCGCGAATAGACTGTACTGAGTTACTCGGTTGCTCACGGCCCGGGAGAAAGTATAGGATGATAGTACACACTGTGTGTACAGAACACCACACCTGTTATTCCAATGTACAGGGGATGGACAAAATAATATGAACATCTGACATATACAAAATATTTATTTATTAATAAGGTGTTGGGCCACCATTTGCTTTTAGAACTGCTGCAATTCATTCGCGGAATAGATTCGTAGAGTGTCTGAGTAGTTTCCAACAGAATGTTGTCCCATTCTTGTACCAAAACATCCGCCAATTGCTTCAATGATGTTGGAGATGGAAATCTGCTCCTCACTCTCTGCTCTAAAACTCCCCATAACTGTTCAATTATGTTGAGGTCTGGCGAAGATGTTTGATGATATTCTGATGTTCCTCAAACCAAGACTGAACCTTTTTGGCTTTGTGTATGGGCGCATTATCATCTTGGAATATGGCATTGTTTGGCAGCAATATGCTAGTCATAGTAATAACTTCATCATTGAGGATGTCGAGATATTCATTCGCAGTAATCCGGCCAGTGATGTGAATGAGAGGACCAGCTGAATACCACGATATAGCCGCTCAAATCCTAACGGAACCTCCCCCATGCTTGACTATAGGTAGCAGGCAGTCCGGATCGTAGGCTTATTTTGGGGTTCTCCATACATAAACCCGGCCGTTTGTAGGACACAATGTAAACGATGATTCATCGGACCATACCACATTCTTCCAATCATCAAGTGTCCAGGTTTTATGATCGGGGCACCACTTCTTTCGCAGCTTAGCGTTGGCTTCCGTTTCGCAATTGCAGCCCTTCCATGAATGTTAGCTTTATGGAACTCCCGCCGTACTGTTTTTGTCGAAACAGTATTACTCAAGTGAGTGTTGAGTTCTGCTGTCACTTTTGCCGCGGTAGTTTTATGTTGTCTGGCCACAATTATTTGTAATGTTCGTCGGTCTCTGTCAGTTAACTTTGGGTTTCGCTCACTATTCCTCTTCGCCGATGATTTTTTACCATTTTTTGTGTATGCTGTCATTACCGTGGATACTGTCGCTCGTGAAATGTTAAACAATTCAGCTGTTTTCGTCACAGACACTCCCGCTAACCGAGCACCAACGATTTGCCCTCTTTCGAAGTCTGAGAGATGACACATTTCACCGATCGCTTGTTTTAACCGTCGCGGAACAAAGCGTATAACACACTGAAATATAACCTACAAGACTTGGCACGTAAACTGTGCAATACATACGCGTCGCATTATTTACACGGAAGCAGTGTTGCCAACATGCAACAAAATGTACTATATTGCATGGTTTTCGTATTATTTTGTCCATCTCCTGTATCTTTGTAATGCGCCTACTGCCGTCCCAGCGAACATCCTTGAAGAACAACTAGAGCACAGGTGAACCAAATTACGTGCGAATATTTTCTTTCGTTGTTACAAACAGTCTGAGAGAGGATCCATTCAATGCTTTAGCTGGAACAATGACATACTTCCTGTAAACAGCTAAGCCAAAATTCCATAATACAATTTTAAAAAAATCAAACAATCAAATTGAGAATTTTATTGGCGATAAATATGTTCGCCTTAAATCACTCTTCCCGCTCGCGAGATATCGCATCTGCACGGCATACAATAGACTAAAGTTGAGGTAGAACACTTATTCGTCTTCTGCGCATGTACCCAACATTAACCTACCCCAAAGGAACACAACTGTCGAAATCACACGGTCAACAGTTATGATCGTGTTAGTTTATATATTAATTTTTCGAAATACAAGCACGTTCGTAGCAATAAAATACTTTCACCAACTCGAATGTAATCAAACTGCACTACAAATTGGTTATAGGAAGTAAACAAACAACTCAAAGCACTTGTTTAATAAACAGTGTTGTTAATACGAATCCAATCCACGCCGTTTTCGCTAGTCATATTGCAAAAAAAAAAGCAGTTAAATGTTGGGACACGGAGACTGGTTGGCGCAGCCAGCGAGATCGGTCTACCTCATCTTTATTCTATGCGGCATACGCCAGAAAATAAGATTTCTGAACATCACAAAATAGCTGGAGGGAAGTCGTTCAAAACACGGGGTGCAAACAGGGGCTGTTTCCCCCTTGCGGCGTTGCAGAGGGCACACACGAGGGAGTGGTGCCGGGAGGGTGAGTGATTATCGGGTTTAAAAAAAAAAATCGGTGCAGCATTGAAGGGCGGGGAAGGGTGGCTGAATGCAAGGGTGTTCAGTTGCTTGGCAACACTGATGGGTGGCACCGGTGGTTGGCAGCAGTGCGGTGCATGCCATGTCCCGATGTGGCAGCGTGTGTAAGTTAAGGACGGGTTCGCATTTGAAAAATTAATTGTTAATTAATAAATTGGACTATGTATTTAAGGAACATAGAGTTTGATGAGCAATGTACTATTCATAAGATAATACAAGAAGGCCTTTGTAGTTTTGGAGTTTCCTTATAAATTAACCCTTATGGACACACTTTAATTTACGGTTTCAGGTGCTGCAAACAAAAAAATGTTATGATGCGAGCTGTACTTATATCGATACAACACTTGTTTAGTTGTCACGGCCAATGTGCTGTAGACTATACGTTCGGCTACAGTAATATGAATTAATTATAACCAAGATGAGTAAGGCATATTGCGAATTATTTACCCACAGGTAAGATTATTTATTGGTCATTGAGCTTCGCAGGGCGCAGTACAGGCAAAAAATTACCTACAGGTACGTAATTTACACAATTGTGTACACTGTGTCTGAATGGGTAAGACATTTTTGTTATTTTACCGGTACATCAAAAGTAACAATTCGGAGGAAATAGCTAGTCAGATAATAGCAATAAGTATAGTAGTCGGGGTATTTACAGTAAAATGAGCGTCAAAATGTTAGAAACACAAACATGTTAGCCACTTAAGGATAGTATTTATTAATTTAATTCACAATAACATGAACAATCAGATAGAATACGCCAATCTTCAGTAATGATAGGAGGAAATACTGAACAGCTTAGTTTTGATTATCAACTGGATGGAAAGAGGGAATTTTTGTCACGAATTTTAATTGTCTTGAATGAAGAATTAATCTGTATTATGGGCAGTACATATCAAGATACGGCAATCTGGAAAATCAATTTTTAACGAAGTTTGAGGGTTCAAAAATAATGATATCTTGAAAGTACCATTCCTTTCTCGTCTGGAAAATGTTAAATTTTCATACATAAAAGCGTTAGGGACATATTAAATAGTCCTTTAGAAGATAAACGAGTTTTTAAAACACGCCGCGAAGATGCTCCAGTGCCAGGGAGGCGACCGGCTCAAACATAAATGGTTTTCGCAGTGAACCCGCCCTAACACTCGCTGTTGCTGAGCGCCTGAGGCTGCCGACATCCCTCGCGAATGTGATGAAACATCCCCCCTCCCCCTCGATTTAAATTGCACCAGCGAGCGGCCTGCAGCACGTTTACGCCAGGAACTTAATAATAGTGTTTCGACTAGCGTCTCGGGCGCCTGGAGAATATCGAGCCAAGGTCTGCGAGCGGACATCCGCTGCGAGGTTTCTGCTCGCAGTTCACTTGGAACCCTGCTACGACTGGCCGTAGTTCGTGATTCACTTAGTACTCTTGTAAGTACTGCTGCCTTTTTTTTTGTTTCCTTCCTGCCTATAAAGAAACCTCCTCTCCCAACACGTTTTATTTTTTCGTATCGTTCCAATACGGACCTATTAAAAAGGATGCATGAGTACATCACTTTAACAATTCACTAGCCGCTAATTAAAGTATTTCACTTGTAATAACACATCAATTTTTCTTTAATTTACTGCCAATGCAGCTAATAAGTTTCGAGACGGTGTTCCCTAATATATACATAATTTGGACGGAATTAATTTTTTCTAAACGCTGATGTCGAAGGTGTTTAGTTAAGCGTTAACCACCTAAAGAGACACCATTCAACCGTCTTTTACGTACGGTCTAGGCAACTTAAATAGGACAAAAAAATGACTAACCTAATAGACGAATCACAGGCGCGTCAAGCGTAAACGGAAATACATGTACTTTATTTTACCTCCATTAATTTCACAAGTACACTGCAGATTGAAATCTAGCATGTCGGCTAGTGAATTTTTCATCCCGGGTCGTCTTCTAGCTTTCACATCGTACGATGAATAATATTTCACGACGTGTCACGTGCACCTTGCCGCTTGTTTGTAGTTGGCTAAGGCGCGTACACGATCACTGGTTCATGTGGTTTGGAGTGTCCAACTAACTGCAAGCACCGGACAACATACTCCACGACAGCTCACACCACGCAGTCGAATACAGCCTGCACTTACTTTGAACATGCGCTCGAAGTGAGTCGCCTATATCGTCCACAGAAGGAATTCTAGTGAAGTTGGTATCTGTATACAAACTTATCAATATCAAAATGGTCCACTTTACCCAGACACGCTTTCTGTACTGTTCTTCTTCCACTACTGTCAGTGATTGGAGTTGAAGGATGACCGTTAAAAATCGCGGCGTATACGGAGTGTAGCTAAATTATACCGACAAATTTCGGCAGCAGGTTAATCACGGGAAAATATGTGGAAACTTATACAAGGTGTTTCTGAATAACGCGTTGAAATTCAAGCCACATCATCTATAGACTAAAATAAACAAAAAATTCACGTAAAAAATTTAGGAAACGTCATTTAGTATTTTTAAATTTAAGTAGAAGTTAAGCAAAACAACGCAGGGAGTCCTCAGCTATATGCACTGGCTTGCGCAACAAGTTGCATACCACGAAGGCGAACGGAATTGGTACGCCACACGGGAAATGAAATGCGAACACTTCAGGCTGCCTTTACTACTCAACTGCTAATCTCCCGTAGTTCTTGTAGTTTGACGCATGTGTTCTAACAAGCAACCACTAGCGGCGCCCACGTGCCTCGAGCTCATGGCGCCCTATGTGCAGGCGCTCTCCGCATGGCGGCGCCAGTTCCGTTCGCCGTCGTGATATGCAACTTGCTGTGCGCGCAGGTACGCCAAATTGCTGACTCACTGCGTTGTTTTGCCTAACTTCAAATTGATTTTAAAAAAAATACTAGATGACCTTCCCGAAAATTGTGCTAGCAGGGTTTTCTGTTTAAATTAGTCCATAGATGCAGTGGTTTGAATTTCGAGATTTTATTCAAAAAACATCTGGTATACTGCCTACGTTCTAAAGTGAATCATGGTGGCGGTGCACGTCTTTGAAGTTGGACTTGAAGTAGTAGTTTATTGCAAATACTGAAGAAATATTTTAAGGCTGAACACTGAATGTCTGCATAACGTGTAAAGTTAATTGTGACATGCGGGTTCGTAATCAATCATCTAAATACCAAGTTGCCTACAACATCATGGAGATTAAGCCGAAATAAGGGCAGTAACCGTGACTATTTCCATTAAATAATATGATGACAGCGACAGACAGGTGTTGTGGTGTTTACAGACCTTTGTTTCGCTACACATTATCCAGACAGTCAGTGTTCCAATATGTTCTCCAATATTTGTAATGAACTAGTGCTTCAGGTTCAAAGATGTGTAAAGTCCTTACAATTCACTTTAGACCATAGTTCTTACATATGTTTTTACAGTTTTTCTCGATTACCCTGCTGTCGAAGTTTGCCGGTCTAATTTAGATACATCCTGCATGTAAGGGCCATTACTGAAAAACAATGATTGATGGATCAAACAAATATTATCATTTTACTATACTTTCATACACTCGTGCATTTAAAATATGTTCGTACGTCTAAGTCTTCGAGAATATTATATCCCAACGGGAGCTAAACTCAGAAGGAAACCTCAAAGTTTTAATCGCAATTTATGTAACATCATGATTTACCACAGAATTAAAAAAAAAAAAAAAAAAAAAAAACATTACTATGGATCGCGATGCGGACGATCTGGGTTCGAGCCCGAAGTAAAGCTCGTGTCTACAACTCCAGTTAGTTTGAGTGTAACTTCATCTAAACGTCAGCCATACCAGAGCACGGACACGAGTTATTACAGCCAAAAGGCGTAGTCTGAATTAAATATTCTTTCTGTTTGTTGGAAAGTGTATAAGAGGATCCACCTTACGACTTTCTGCGACTTAAGAGAAAGGAAACTGCCAAGTTGCATATTTAGATTTAATTAAATATTATTAAGTTTTGTTTATAGTCCCCGAATCGTGAAAGCAAGTTCGTACAGCAAGATAACTGTTAATAAAGTGCCATTCACAAGAACCAATAAATTAAGAAATATTCTCAAAATTGGGGGTTGGAACTAGCGTTAAACAGGTACATTACAAAACTAAAATAATAGTAGATGATATCTATAACAATTGTAGNGGGGGGTTGGAACTAGCGTTAAACAGGTACATTACAAAACTAAAATAATAGTAGATGATATCTATAACAATTGTAGATAATAATTTATATCTTCTGCTCACTGCGCCGAAATGTTAGCTAGGGGACGTAGTGCACGTTGATGCGTTGTCAGGATGTTCCAAGTGACTGAGCAGCTTCTCTAGCGTGCGGTGCGGATGGATGCCTACTCCACCTGCTGGCAGTGCAGTGACTCAACATCTTCAGTGCCGCGCGTGTACGTCACTTGTGACGGACGACGCATCAAGCTGGAATCGCAATAGCCCGTCGCATCCGTCAGTAATCCGCCCGTCTCACATTAATCCCTCTGTCTGGCAGTCATCAGTCTTAGTTTTCGTCCGTCAATTAAAAGCGATTCAAAGCAATCCGTCGACCGTCGATCCTTCTGTACGGCTAAATTTCAGTGTGACAACCTAACGTCGCGATATTTCTCAAGTTGGAGACACATTTTCTAGAGAAATGCTTTGATAAAATAATTTTTTCACGTTATAATAATTTATACAGAATTAAATTTTTACATTCGAAATTCCTGAATTTACCACCAAAGATCCACCGTCTTGCATTTTATTTCAGAGTGCGTATTCACGTCTGAGGAATGTCGTCAGAAGGCGGTGGCTCATCCGTCCGTTCGTTGAAGGTTAACGTTTGGTAAATTTTTTACGGAAGAGCGGATAGAAAAAGAAAATTGCCCTGCGATTGGTTGAAGATCACGTGAACGCCGGACGGACAGATGGACGACTGACGGATGCGACAGAAAATTATGAATCGAACATTATTCGCATGCCTCATCTCACGAGTATAGCTACAGGGGCGGAGATGCCACGAGTCGACCAGACCAATCCGGAAGATTCATTGTGAAACAGGCGAACTAAAATAGCGTAAAATCGATGGTACTTTCTGCGAATCACATTAAAATTTACTGCTGGCGGTCCAAGTCGACTGAAGAGCGAATCAAAGGACAGTGGTTTCCTTGTGTGTGAATTTTGAAGAATGCGAACTAATACCAGAATGTTAGGAGGACATTTATTTTGATATAATGCGGCCAACAGTGGTCACCCACAACCAGAAACCTGATACATTAAAAAACAAAAAAAAATTGTGTTAAACTTTAGGACAGACGGGTAGTTGGAAAGGTCTGATTAACCAGTGTAATACAAAGGCCATGCAGCGTAAGTGTATATATAAATATGCCCTGTTACTTGCTAAGTCATTATTGTGTTATATGACAAGGAAACCGGACCGTCAACAGTTAGTGTAACCCGGCAAGAGTTAACAGCTTCTAAACTCCCGTGGTCTTTAGCCTTCGAGTATAATGTTGCCAAGCAAAACCATTACTCTGACTTCGTCATTATTTGCACATTTCGTTCACGAGCACAAATCTTGTCAACATCTTGTTAACCATGCACACTTCGCTGAACGTAATGGATGGGTAATTTCTGGATAACTGTATACTCCAGTGCCCTCAATACTTCAGTTAAATTCGCGCGCTCACCAAATATGAGACAAGTTGAAAGTTGGGTGACAGGGAAGAAAAATACGGCGGGACGCAGTGTGACGGTTACTGAAGCAAGGTTACGCCAAATGTGAACTGTCGTATCAAATACCTCGTTTCTTCCATGTGGAAGATGGGGTCGTAGTGGTGTAGTGGTTAGACTACCAGCCTCCCACGTAGGCGAACCTGATTCGACTATCGGGAGGTCGCTCCCGGATTTTCGCAAGTGGGAATCGTGCCGGGCGATGCCGATGGTCAGCAGGTTTTCTCGGCGATCTCACGTTTCCCCCGCTCTTTCATTCCGGTGCTGATCCATGCTCACCTCAACACATTTCATCGGCTCTCAAGACCTCGTTGTTAAGAGCCGTCCAAATCTCTTCAATCATTCACTCTTATACAAAATATTATTACACTGAGTGCGTGTGATCGAGGTGCGTTGTCGCTTTAGTGTAAATTGTAGATTTTGTTAAGCTTTGTTTGCACGAGGTGGAGGAATATCCTGGAGGTAGGACTTTAGCAGGGCTTCAAGAAAGTGCAAAGTAACCGTGCATGTACTATAGCGGTCACCTACCTGTCAGAATATCGTCAACTCCGCTACGCCCGGCCAGTGATGCTCACGTAATTGGTGTCTCGGTAAGCGATATGAGAAAGAGAATAGCTCTCCTGGTCGCAAGTGTGGCCCTAGACTTACACTTGCGGTTGTTGCCGACAGCTGTGGAAGCCGGACCCACTGTAGCCAACCTCTCCGGCCCCGGTTGGCCACTACTAGCACGCAAACTAGCAAACAGTCTCCTCCAGTCGTTTGTAACAAACCAACAGAATGATGCGTGGTGACGGCAAGTCCAGGGGACTGGGGAAGACATGAAGGTAGTGAGTGTAGTGTAGCGGCTCACCCAGACTGTAGCGCCAGAGGTCCTTCAGGGGCAGGTTGCCGTTCCTGCCGCCCAGCAGGTAGACGTGGCCCCCAAGCAGCGTGGCGCTGTGCTTGGAGCGAGACGAGGGGGCGGTAGCGTCCGGGGGCGGCGTCACGGCGCTCCACATGCCCCACCGCTCACTACTGTAACACAAACATTTGAAATTAAAAAAAAACATTATAGTCTATTCGCAGTATAGTCACACTTTTTTAATTAAACGTTAGAAAAATCACACCATATTTATGACGTGTATCAGAAGTGCTTTATAGGGGCCGCAGTGGTGTAGTGGTTAGACTACTCGTCTCCCTCCAAGGCGAGCCTGGTTAGATTCTCGGCGGGGCCGCCCCCGGATTTTCACACAAGGCAGTCGTGCCGGGCGATGCCACTGGTCAGTGAGTTTTCTCGGGGATCTTCCGTTTTCCCCGCCCTTGCATTCCGGCGCTGCTCCAAACTCACCTCCCTTCACCCTTATCGGTTCTCAAGACCACGATGTTAAGAGCCATCTAAATCTCTTCACTCACTCTCTCGCAAGAGTGTTTTATACCTATGATAATATTAAAGTATCTTTTTTTTGGTTACTTTGAGCTTTTGCTTGTATTTTAACTATAAATTAAAATATTAAATATACGATTAATATGAATAAAAACCGAGGGAAAATAGGGGTGTTGTTAATGTGTAGTAATAAATAGTTCTCGTGGAAAATATTATAAAACTGAGTGCGTTCGAATACGATGCATAGTCCCTTTGGTATAATTTTCTAAACTCGGTTAAGCTATGTTTGCATGAGGCGGAGGAATAGCCTGAAAGTAGATCTTAAGCAGGGCTTCAGAAAAGTTGGGATGAAGGATTAGTGGACCAGTATTATTAATGGCTTATTTATTTGGATTATTTTTCGTGGTGTAGTTACGAGTGTGAGGAACGTAAATTAACGCTAAGAGGTTTGTCTTAGTTTACGATTGCATGTAATTAGCTTAGCACTTTTGTAATCCCTGCATCAGATCTCTTTTACTTACCATTTTTTGTACATCTGTCATACGTAAAATGAGGTAACATTGTAATATGCTTCGTCGCGTTATTCGTGGGTCACACAGGTAAAACCGCGGAATTGTAAAGAATGTAAATTTGTTAACTTACATGGGAATTCATACTATAATTGATATACATCAAAACATACTACCATCACTGGCGATTAATTAAAACATTAAACTCGCACTACAACGTCAAATGTTAAGAACTATTTTTTATTAATTCGTTGCCAACTAAACTCGGTAGGTCGGTACATGGGCTTAACGTCTAACCAACAGCAAGGTCATTACAGACGGAGGAAGCTGCTCAAGAAAGAAGGATTGGGGAAGGAATGGGAAGGAATCGGCCATGGCCTTTGGAGTGATTACGGAGAACCCTGGAAAACATAAATCAGGATGGCAGGACCAGGAATCGAACCCGAGCCTTCTTTAATGCACGTCAAGTACGCAATTGAGGCAGGGTTCTTACAAATTACAACGAATTAAAATTACAAAACTGTTAGTAAATTCAACCGGCAAAAGGAACGGGGATACCATAAACAAAGTACACAAATTGTTAAAAAAATATAATAAATAAGAAACACATTAGCAAGCACGCTACTGTTTGAAAAAAAATATCTGTTACGTCAATAGTGGTGAGTAATCACTGATGAGCTAGTTCAAACAAACATATGCGGACAGAACTTTTGAAGTTTATGTAAAGTGCGTGTAGAACACATCACTAAGCGGCGCCACTCCCAGTCTCCAAATACGTATCTAAATACGTCTCTAAATACGTCTCTAAATACGTCTCTACATTTGTCTCTAAATACGTATGTCATGTTTAACTAGTCGAGTCACTTTATTTCAACATTCCGAGGACGGCAGACATACAGGCTTTAAAGACGAGTTACAGGCGAGTCACTTATATTTATAGACTACTAGCGAACCAGCCCGGCTTCGCCCGAGTAAAATTGAGTTCTACAATGGTACACTAATAAATAAATTGGGAAAAGACAATTCATTTATGCGAAAACAGAATTATAAAATTATACCATGTTGGCCTAGGTTTTTAACTGATTACGGCAACCCAAAATAGAGGAAATATTTTTTACCCGGTAGCCAAGAAGTAGGGTAATGTTATTGGAGTGTGTCTGTGCAACTATCGCGTAGTTACCACATTTACGCTTTCCAGCGTCGATGTATGAAAATAAAAACGTGAGTTTCATCAAGTTGTAGCTTTAGAAAAAAGTTTACCTAGGTACTACTTTTTGCGCTTCGCTGATGGATCTTAATCGATCACCAAAGTTAAGCAACGTTCCCAGCGGCACACATTTGGATGGAAGGCCGTTTAGTGGCATAACATCTGAGCGCTTCCGGACTTCGGAGGGCACGTTAAATATTCGCTCCCGGTTGTTATCTATTGATAGCAGTCGTTATGCCATTTCAGAGGAAAAAAATATTTCGATCAAGTTCCCAGCTGTTGCAGAATTGGGTTTTGTCGTTATTCCACAGGAACCGTAAAATTTTCCGGGATGAAAAGTACCCTATGTCCTATTCCAGGACCTAAAGTACCTACATACCAAATTTCATCACAATCCGTTCAGCCGTTATGGAGCTGAGTGATAACAAATATATATATATATACACACACATACACACACACAAACTTTCGCATTTATAATATTAGTAAGATTCGCGCTTAAGTGAGCACTTTTTGAAACCCTCTAACTTGGAATAATAATAAATGAATATATATTTTATTGTAGTCTTAGACGTTCACTTTCGAGTCCGGTGAAATATATACACTTTGTTTATTACTTACATGGTAATATTTATTTTAAAAAGAGGCGGAAGGATAGAAAATGGTTGACATAGAAAAAGTAACTAGGGCCTCAAAAGTGCTCACTTTGCAGTGAACAGCCAATTCCACTGCAGAATACGCATTCTGTTATCTCTGCATTACTACTTGCCACAGTTATTGTGGTACGCGCTTTACTCAATATGCTAACTGTGCGACGTTCACTGTTGGCAGGCTGTCAAAACATCGTCTCGCTGTCAGAGACCTGAAAATATTGCGAGTTCAGTAACCTCAACAATGCTAGCTACAATCATGTGGATATCAATTTCTCATTGCTTGCTTGTTGTCACAGTAAGATGCAATGATTGGGTATGTATTCTGTTGCAAGTTTTTTATTGGCTCAGGGTTATCCAGGAGTTGTCAAATAACGTGTGGACCAAATGGGG
>NQII01000197.1:362901-403134 GCA_002778355.1 Clitarchus hookeri | reverse complement strand
GGGGGGGGGGCGGAACCGGAGCCGACTGGCCACTATGTTTTGTCATCACTCGACCACCATTTGCACACTACAACTCAAACTCCCACCACAACCACTAAACTGTGCTGGTGATTTCATGAGGACATAATATTACTCTGTTATGATTGGTTGTTACTCTTGTGGTATCTCGCCTTCTGCAGATAATTAATGTAGCCAAAGTTGCGCCACATCATGGTTCTTCGTCTAATGCGTTTTCAGTATTCAGTCTGGTAATTAATTTTTTATGTTCATATCTTTTGTCAAAATCGACAGGGTATTATCAAGCGTGCTCGCAATTTAATTACATATATATTTCCCATAGACGTAAAATCTCTGCCTAAAATTACGAATACCAGTTCGGACCAGTGAGCTATTGGAGTGTAGATATAAATATGAAGTGTTCGTTTAATATCATGCTTACGACCAACATCCCAATTTCATCTTTGGTGGTACCATCGTCGACTCCAGCTGGACTGCCTATGTTGTCGTCAATGATATTCGCAAACCATTCGGGTAAAACCCTTGAGACTTGGAATGCAAGAGGGCAGTTAGGGTGATAAATGCTCTTTATCTTTCAAGCTCTTCTCAGACATCAATACTTCGATCAAACCCAATCCTTAGCAATCCTCCTCTGCAATTCTCCTCATCAATTCTCAGCAACACTTTCCAATACTTCTTTGAAATCCTCAACAATCCTCGCCAATCCTCACCAATCCTCAGTAATGATCCTCCTCAACCATTCTCACCAATACTCACGAATCCTCAATTATCATCCTCACAAATCCTCAGTAAAGCTCCTCACCAGGCCTCAGCAATCCGCAGTAATCCTCCTCGCCAATCCTCATCCAAAAATATTCCCGAGTTCCTCAAAAACATTCCTCAAAATATTCCTCATTTCTCAAAACTATTCCTTATCCCTCAAAAATATTCCGTATTCTTCAAAAATATACCTCATTCTTCAAGAACGTTCTTTAAAAATATTCACAACTAGCGAACCGATCCGGCTTCGCCCGGGTACAATTGAGTTTTACAGTGATACACTAATAAATAAATTGGGAAAAGACAATTCATTTATGTGAAAACAGAATTATAAAATTATGCCCGCGGCTCCGCTAGCATGGACTACGGAATTATTGTTTAGGTTTTTTTTAATAAGCCCCCCCCCTGCCTCGACGCTTCCACCCACCGCCCGAGAAAGACATAATACATACTTCAGATTGAACTGCATTCCTCCTAGCGCACTTTGTCGCCCAATTTTACTTAAAACAGACTCTTGCATTCGATTTTATGCACCACTGAATCAATAAGTCTTTTAAAAAAGCAGTAGATCAAGGTTCAAGAAATTAAAAGTGCGCTACTAATGAGTACATAAATTTACTATCCTACTTTTTCATACAGTCGATCTTTGCATTTCTCTGATGCTTGCAGATCATGGATAGTACACAATGGTTTCATTCGATGTAACCCATTTCCTTTAACTCACCTATGATGGAGTTATTGCCTTACTGTGCGAGAAATGTTGTGCATTTTTGCAAAGCGACCAAATATCTCAGTTTACCAACAAGTTCATTGAGGTCTTCGGAAAACATGTAGTCGGTGTTCTTGTCGTCTTGTGTACTCTTCACGAATTTTTTTTTCTAGCAAAGTCGGTAGGGAGATATGTGTGAACGTCAAAAAAAACGCCACGGTTTTCGCCGCCAACACTGTCTTCATTATCATATACATGGCCCTTCTCTTTTTCAGCAGATGCATTACTCGTTTCTTCGTCAGCACAAACATCGAGTATCCTTTTCTTTGTAGGAGGAGTATCGTTGGCAACATTAGTCTTCACAGCTACTGGTGCTACATTATTGTTTCGAAGATCTTTCAGTTCACGTGTCAGTTTAGCAAGTGTATATTTCATACGAATTTATGTATGGCATGCTGTTTGTTGCTTGTATTGACCATAGATCCATCGCCTTCTGTGAACATACTAAGGAGCGTATTGTTAACAGGAGGAAGCGATGTCGTCATGTGCTGTTTCTCGGTAGAGGAAGGAACATCATATTTACTTACCTTGGCATGTATATTCAAGTTATCACCTCGTGCCAACTGCTTAGGACAGTTTTTGCAGCTAAAAATAACACGATAATGGTTCTTCGGACATTCACTCTTCTCATGTCGCCGTGCATTGTAGTACACATAAACTTCGTTGCAGTATCGAATCGTCGGGGATTAGACGATGAAGGCGTTGGTCCCGACTCCATTTTCATTACGGCCAGACATACGCACGAATAATCTTCGGTGCGAGGAGAGTGATCACTTCCAGATCAATGTTCTCATCACGGTGTCAGAACTACAACTGAACTGCTGTTGACTTTTATTATTCTATATAATCACGATTCCTTTTACCAGGGCATTTAAAAAATATCCTAATGGAAGGACAAAAATCTATAGGACTATTAAAATTAATGGTAACATTACCAAATGCTCGCGAATTTCCGATATTTATCTCGGAGTTTACTTTTTGCCTTCATAAACTCGAGGTACCGTACGTTGGTGCAGCTAGCGGTTGCTTGTGAGTAAACGTGTGTCAAACTTCATGCACAATGGGGGATTAGCAATTGAGTAGTCAATGCTGCAGAGGTGATTGCATTTTATTTCCAACAACACATGAACATCAGTATTGGCGATGTAGGGTCTGCGCGTGTGTTCATGGTGGCCTATGTACAGGCGGTCGCCGCATGACGCGCCAGTTCCGTTCGCCTTCCTGTTATGCAACTTGTAGTGCACGCAGGTACGTGACATTGCGGATTCTCGGCGCTGTTTTGCTAACTTCAATTTAAGTGTAAAAATACTAGGTGATCTTTCCTCCAAAAATTTTGTTACTAGGCTTTGTTGTTTATATTAGTCAATTTATGCTGTGGTTTGAATATAGACATGTCATTCAAGAGCACCTTATAAGCGGACCTCAATGTTTTAAGGGCAATTCCTGTCGTGATTCAAGCTGACGAGCAATATGCAAGTAAATTAAGTGATTCGGGGACCAATATAGCTGACGGTCTCAGCCCTTTTAACCTTTCTGTAAAACGACGAAAGTTTTTTATTTATATTAACATGCAGATTAACTTTCAACAGTACATGAACCGAACCAGTACAGCTAAAGGAATTTAGGAAAACAGAATCTTCAGGGGAAATAAAACTCACGCACACTGAGTACGCCCATCCGTCCGTCATTGTCATTCATTAAGCTGATAGCGAAATTTCACTGGCAGTGTACTTGTGAACGGGGTAGCAGTGAGATGGGCTGAACCACAGTAGAGCTCGCATATTTTCGTTCACGCTTGGCCACCGTGATTCACCCGAAAAAAAAATTTTTTAAGTTTATTCGGAACAAATATTTTTATTCCAAACCATAGGTAAGTTTTTATTTAGCTGGGTTTGGGTAGTTACACTGAATGCCCAGAGCCTATGCTCTCTAAGTGCCCAGAGCCTATGCTCTAGGGTGAAAGTCCGTCTCCAAATCAGCTGTAGTCGATTCGGCCAATTGAAGTAGTTACTGCTTATTGATATAACACTTGCCGGTTCCCCTCAACATTACCTGTGTTATCGGCAAGATTTTTCCCTTTCTAAATAAAATGTCAACTTTTAAAGCAAAAAAAAAAAAACAGTAAGTATTTGTATTGTTACTGCCCAACTGGAACTTTATTAAACCAAACAAAATGAATTTCTGCGAACATGTATACGTGTCTTTAAAAATGTTAACTTTTAAATTTTGAAACTATGTGGCAGGTAAAACGAATGATATATTTACTTATGCTGTTAATGCAAGACTAACAAGTTGTTACAATTGTTTAAACTTATTAAACAAAAATTACTGAATTTAAACGACTTTTCATTCATTGCCAAGAACAATCCGGCCATCTCAAGGTTCCGAGCGGCTGAAAGAGAACTTATACACACAAAGTGCTCCTATCAGCTCAGGATAGCTAAGTAGCATATCACACTTTCAATTATTAAATAAATTTGCGCAGTTCAACCACTCACTTTTGCAACGACCCATTCATCACAATGGAAAAATTCACTTTTCATTTTCAAAATTACGCATGTTTTACAACTGTTATAGATCATTATTTTACGGTCGAATGAGTTCCGTTAAAACCCCTAAGTAATTTAAAATGGTGCTTATCAACTTTTTCAGGCAATGCAAACATTACACATAATTATACATCCAAAAATTTCTTGTTACACACTTTCCGAGAGAAAAAAGCCATGAAGAAATAAGTTATATTTGTTTTGTTAACATGCGCATTTTTCCTTGCGTGATTAACGTAAAGGTGATCGGAATAGCCAAGATCGCTTAAAGTGCTTTTCGGTTCACTAAGTTATGGGTTTGAATTCCGAATAACCATCGATGTGATAGATGTGATATCCCTTTATCCCCTGCGATCATTTTTTCCCCATTTTATCAGCCTGCCTCCACAAAGAGGAGGCTTCAACAAACAACGACTTAAAACTAATAACTGTAATTCTTCTTCGGAAACTGCAGCCTTTAAAACTATTCATTAAATGCTATATCACATGGTAGTATTAAAAATAATATTTACTGCGTTTTGTTTATTTCCATTTAGTGTTGCATAAACGCGTTTTCGTGAGAACGACACATTAATGAAAAAAAAAAAAAACGAAGTTAGTGTGTACAGGTATGCTTTACGATTAGTCCGAAATTTTTATTTGCGCTTTGGTAAACCGAGGTCTACTTTTCTGGTAATCTTCGTGGAAGTCTTACTATAACATTTGCTACGTTAAGTTTCTATGCTCATAAAATTTAAGTTCGCATTTTGAAAAACTTCCTCATGCTTCTTAAATAACAGTCCCGAAATCTTTTTTTACGGTACGATGATTCGTTGTAAAGTTCTCTAAGGGAAAATAAATTCACACGTCACAATTTCATTTATTTGCACTTTAAGGTGAAAAATTGGAGTGTTTCATAAATATTTACAACAGTTCCTGCATTTCGCTACATTTGATTTGCAATATATATTTGTCCGAGGAAGGTTGGATGAAAAATAATCCAAGTCGAATACGGAAGGAAAAGGAGAAGCAAATAAATGTTGAGGGCGTCATCCCTGCTTCACAGGGAAGTTTTAAATTACTGTAGAAGGCTGTGTAAGGGTGCGTGATGTAGGAACTATCCCTGGAGGATGGTTACTAGAAAGAGAGAGGGTATAATAAAATCGACCCTATTTGATGTTTTGCAGTTTTTTTTAAATTGGGTTAAAACGAATCTCAAGCGCCTTAGAAGCTGTGCAGTTCTGCTTTTAAAGCTGTAATTTTCCCCGCTCTAATAGGGGATGAGAGATAGCCGTTTTCGAAGAGGAGGTGCTACCCCTTTCGGCGCTCCTGAACCCATATGACAACACACGGCGTATATCCTGATCCAGTTCTGTCAGTTCTCGCTTGTAATCGTGCGACAGCACGTCGCTCTACATGTTTTTTCATTTTTTTTTTTTTGCTGACGTACGCTCTATAAACAAGACGTGAATGAGATTCCACCTCGTGGACTCAGACCGAGTAATTCCACGTGTTGCGTTGCAACCCGGAGAGAAATTATCTTGAACGTTGTCATAATTAATTTACCAGATAATAATGTATCTACTTGGATCAAAACGTACCCTCACGACAAAGATCAAGATGTAAATATGTCAATTTCTCCGGACCAAGGCGAACGGGGTTTGATTCCCAGCTGCATCACCCGTATTTTCGCTTGTGCGAGATGTGGTCGGCAGATTTTATTTGGGTACTTCCGTTTCTCCCCCACCCTTGCATTTCGCCATCGCTCCATCATCACCTCATTTCAACCTCACGGGCTCTTAAGACAGCTTTGTTAAACGCCAACCAAAATTTTTTAACTGTCAACATTTCCCAGGACAGCGGATACTCAAATCACTACAAAGTAAAATTACAAAATCGACTTCAAACTACCGAAATTTACTTTAGTATTAAGTAAGATAAATAAAGTGTTAAGAGCATATTTATATCATAGAAAAAGGTCGATAATATTCTGAACAATCTTAGTTCGTTATTCAGTAAACTTATTGAATTATTGAGCATATATATTTATCAATAGTCAACGTTTAGTTAATTTTAATTCCCCAGTCTTATTTTATTTTAGTAAACATAGTTCTACTTACAAAAGAGAAGCAATTTTTTCATTAATTTGAAATTCTTTATCTGATATAATTTCTTTAGCTTGTTTTTGTAAAATTTTATTAGCTCTATGTCTTGATTATAATCATTCATTGTGGTCTCTATAAGCAATATCATAATTTTTACGGGCTTCATCAAGTTTATAAATTCCTTTATCACCTCTTTCTATTCTTTCGTCTAATTTTGTAAAAGGACCACAATAATTATAACCAGGCAAACGCATTTCCGGTAATTTTAAATTGTTTAAACCCCAATTTATAATTTCATTTCAACGATGATCACAATTCCAAAAAGAATAAGGAATAACATTTAAAGCTCGTATTAAATATGGAATTCCTTTATGATTATTAACAACAAAATCAGAAAATCTATTATTTAACATATTCATAACACTAACTTTTTCATTATGACAATTTGTATTACCAGCCTTTTCTTCACAATGAATAACCAATAATCTATCAATTAATTTCATTACATCACTCATCCATATAAATTATTTTGGTAATGTTTAATATATTTTAATTCCTTCACCAGATTTCTGTGTTCTAGTTAAATATATTTTTTCTGGTGTATTTGGTTCTGGCCAAGATGGTGGTCTTTTAATATATTCTCCATAGATTGGTTTAGTAATATTATTATATTTCCAAGTTTTATTTGAATTATTTTTTATTTGGATCAGTTTTAGATATAGCAAATTTGCTGGTTGGTTCGTTTACATATACAGTTTATGAAGATATTCTAAAAGAGAAGGGGGATTATTTGAGCAAAATTAACATACATTTTGATAAGTATTCAGTTGTAATTCTACAATTTGTACTTAGTCATCCTGTTTTCTCAGTAGCAGACAATGAAAAGCAAGGTCACTGTGACGACAGTTCGACAAAACCACAGCCCCCGACAGCCCGACAAAGTAGATTCTATGTCTACTTCCTGTTGTGTCTGGCTCGTCGGGTGGGCAAAGAATGTAAACACGACATTAAAAGACAAAATTTAGTGCGTATTTTCATACTGTAATAAATAATAAACTAACTCTGCACAAAAATCACGTTTCGTTTTCAAATACTTTTTTTCTCTCGTAGAAATTGAAATATTGCCAAAGGCAAAGAATCATTCAATTTGCCATTAATTTTAAATCGTAAGTATTGGATATTATGTAAATAACTGGCTGTTTTAGGATTTTCCAACAGCTAATATTCCATTGATGACGTATGAACCCATTAGCTTATTTTAGCTTATTTTTCTATACTTTGTTGTATGATGCATACAAGTTTTTGATACTTTAAGTAATATTTTAATTCTATTGAGTATAATGGAAGTAACATTGTATTACATTATTTTATTATATCAAAATAATATTTTAATCAAGCATTCCATTTAACTTAAATTAAAGTATATTTAACTTTAAATTTAGTTTATTTTTACCCTCAGTGGATAATTACGATTTTTTGTTTTTTTTTTTACCTAAGAAAGGTTGATTTATATTCGAGGGATTCGTGTTATAAGAAGTTTATAAAACTTTTATATTTAGTTTTTGGGGTATTGTGAACACCGATTTTCCAGAATTGTCTTGAATCTAGTATTTTTTTTAAATTAGTGATTTTGATGAAAAAACTAAATTTTTGTTAAGAATTGAGTAAAAATGGTAATTTTAGGTAAACAAAATTGTAAAATTGCGTGGGTGTTAAAAAAGTGAGCCAGCACTCTCATAAATTATCTACTTGTGCAGGTTCGATTCCTGGCTCGGTCTTCTCATTTTTGTTTCTCGTGAGTTCCCGAAATCACTTCAGGGGATTGCTAAGATGGTTCCTTGCTACAGGCCGCGGCAGATCCCTTCCCCGTTCCCGCTTCTCTGAGCGACTTGCTTATTTGGTTACAAATCAAAATTCCAGAGGTAGCCGGGGAAAAAATTTAATAGTTTCAACCTGCCACACTTGCAATTCCTAACAGGAAAAGCAAATAAAAGTCCTTTACACTCAATTTATTAACATAAAATCTGTAATTCCGGATGGATGAANTCTTTTTTTTTTTTTTTTAGATTTTTTTTTTTTTTAGATTTTTAATAAGGAACACTTTCAAAAACTTGACACACAACGTCTGAGCCCAACGAAATGATCAAAGAAAATTGTTATAAAAATAACAGTTTTTAAATACTCTCTGTAATGTAGAAAAGTTTTCTCTGGCCATCTCCAACTATGATCATAAATCAGTGTGTTTTGAATTTCTGATTTAACCGGCCTTAAAACAGACGACAATAATGCAAACAGAGAAAAAAAAGTGTTCATATTTTGGCAAGCGCTACTTACAAACAGTACAAAATGTCTGTACTTGTGTCAGAAACAACGCTTCGGGAACTGCAGAAGTCAAAGATTCTATTGTAACTCTACAGCTGAAAAATTAAATATTTACACCATATTTCTCAAAAAGCCTTACAACATTGTTAATGTAGTTCAATGTGTATTACAAACGTGAAGCCTACTTGCTTGTTAAAATTCAACGTTAGTTTCACGCATTCCACACTAAGGTTTTGAGAAGTTTACTCCGATTTATTTGTAATGTTACAAAAAATATATTTCGCAACTAGTTTCGAAATAATTTAATTTATAAATACAAAAAAAAAATGTTACAGTGCATGAAGGCACCTGCTGACGAATGCCATTCAAATAAGTCTGAGATACGAGATATACGACTCCCAACCTATGTGCATGCGGGATAGTTCTTTCAACACCAGGGTACGGTAAACCCCGCAGTTGGCAACCCTATCCGGTACAGCAAACAATACAGGTATAAAAGTTTTTTTTTAATGTCACTTCATTGAACGAGGGTCATCAATAGTTAGGCAATATAAAGTTTTACTTGTGGCGGAAGGATGGACTTACACATTAAGCCGGAGAAATGAACTCGCAAGGGCTTTCAAAAGTGTTTGGGTTTTCAAAAGTGTTTGCTAGACCAGTTATAATAACAGTATTTTGTACATCTAGTATACAAAACATATCACGCAAGATAATATGCTTGGTAAGAACTCTGGGCTGCCTTCAATTGCCTGTAAAATATCAAGAACGGGGAACAAAAACAAACTTGTTGCTGGTTACATAGAATATTAGTGTTTTTAATTTTACTGGTACCGCGAAATGAATAGCATAAAAAAAAATACTCGGAAGGTCAATAATTTTTCAGGGGCGTTAAAAACTTACTTCAACTAGTTATTAAACTACTAAAAAATATAAATTGTTAATAAAATATGAACCGAACTGAATGCATTACAAAATAGAGAAAACTGATAAAAGAAATTTTTTCTCATACGGATAAAATTAAAAAAAGCTCACATACCCACATAAAGTATATGCTAAGTGTATAAAAAAAGTATATAACCTAATCGCGAGACGTGATTTTCCCATAAGTAAAAATAGGGATTACGTTTATGCGTATTTATAATGGTGTTGATAATTTTTTTAAATTTTGCTGACTACTTTTGGTTCTTCATCTATAGTTTTATTAATGCTTGTAGTGTTATGCATGTATATTATATATATATACATATAATATATTTATGAATCGTGTCAACGCGGCCAAGCCAAGCAAACTACAGCGACGCGTCGGTATCCAGTCTAAAGGAAGAATCCAAACACGTTGCAAAAATTATAGTCTGTAAAAAACAGCATCGAAGCGCCAGCGGATCTCCCCTTTCGGCGGCACGGTATTCGGGACTACATAGGGTGATTATAAAATCATGGGACAAACATTGAGGGGTGGTAGAGCTCACTAAAACAAACAATTATTGTA
This sequence comes from Clitarchus hookeri, assembly GCA_002778355.1. Classification (NCBI taxonomy): domain Eukaryota; kingdom Metazoa; phylum Arthropoda; class Insecta; order Phasmatodea; family Phasmatidae; genus Clitarchus; species Clitarchus hookeri. The sequence continues at coordinate 393,147 of NQII01000197.1, read as the reverse complement.
TAGGAATATATGGACGGGAGTGACGCGTTGAGGCTTTGAGGGCGTGGTGGGCCGGTCCGATGGCTACCACGATCGCCAGATTTATCGAGTCTCGATTTTTTCCTGTGGGGGCATTTGAAAGCCCTCATTTACGAGTCCAGTTGATTCCATTAAAGACCTCGTCGCTCGACTATCCTGTGCGGCTGCACGCGTGCGTGAAATACCCGGCGTATTTGAATCTGTTCGCCAATCACTCCACCGATGCTCCCAAGCTTGCATTACTGTCGATGATAGCAATTATGAGCAATTATTATAAACATCGCTGTAAAAATGCATTTGGCGGCGACGTTGTAAATAAACAATGTGTTGCATTTCATGTGTTATTTTTGTGTTTGTGCCTCAACGCGTTACTTCCACCCATATATTCCTATACAATAATTGTTTGTTTCAGTGAGCTCTACCACCCCTCGATGTTTGTCCCATGATTTTAGAATCAGCCTGTATATCGCTTGGCAACACCTTTAAAGGGTCTGTCTGTGTATCCACGCCGAGAAGAACAACCCTCAAGATGCAGCTTCAACTTGGCGTGCCGCTCGTCGCTTTCCGNGTGTCTGTGTATCCACGCCGAGAAGAACAACCCTCAAGATGCAGCTTCAACTTGGCGTGCCGCTCGTCGCTTTCCGCCATTACAGTCGGTCTACAGCAATGGTCCATACAGGTTGGTCGTATTTTGCACTTGAGTGGCTCAACATGACTGGACCTCCTTCACCAGAAGCTTACGTTGTAAATATTACCTTGTTACTAAACTAAAGCCCTGTTTTTGAAACGAGTGCAGATATCTCGGGGAATGCAAGGGGCTGTCAAGACGAGTGTGTTGATGTAATGCACNCCCTGTTTTTGAAACGAGTGCAGATATCTCGGGGAATGCAAGGGGCTGTCAAGACGAGTGTGTTGATGTAATGCACATGGTGTTGTAAACGCGTCCTTATGATACAAATAAATACAACACAAGACGCGCATATGCTGCGAGCAATATTTATTATGTAAAGAACGTGTAGCACAATGACTCAAAGCGAGCTGACATCTACGCCACGAGTACAGTAGTACAACAGCTGTTCAACGTGATGGCCGTCGACGTGGTTGCACGGCGGCGTGCAGTGCCGCTGTGCTCGAAGCAGCACACGTGGCAGTGGCGATGCTTGTCGTCGTCGACTTTACCACGTGGTTCTCGCAGCAGCGCATTACTATTCCACACTTCCCTGCCTTTGTGTTGTGGACAGACGAGGCGCTGTTTACCCGCGAGGGCATCTTCAACAGCAGCAGTGCGACTTGAGTTTTGTTTTATTTTATTTGTAGCGTAAGGATGCATTTCCGACACCATGTTCATTACATCAAAACACTTGTCTTGGCACCCTCTTACATTCCCCAAAAATATCTGCACTCATTTAAAAAACACGCTGTATAACTTCAACTTAATTACCATAAATTTTCCCAAGTCTCTAGTCAAAAACACAGAAATATAACACGGGGTTGAAATGTGAGCTAGTCTTGATGGGAAATATCGTCTCAGTGTTAGCTATTTCGGGAAGGTAAGTACTAAAGGCTGTATCTGACCCTCGGCGAATACACGACGGGGATATTGAGCATTAGCCACAGCGGCTGAAGCGTCTACGGTAATTAAGAACCGAAATCGGAACAAACGAGCCTGGTGAGTCACCAGCAAGCGCTCTCTCTCCCTCTCTTTCGCGAACCGCGATACAGTTAGGGCGTGGGGGTTTGAAAGGGTTGAGGGCGCAACACCGACTGAAACAAAGGGCTGAGCACTGGTGGGGGAAAAGCGGTTTGCAAAGGGGTTGAAATTATAGAACGTGCAAAAAATATTAATGGATTGCTCCCCTTCTACCCTTCGACCACCACTGGCGCATGCACCGTGTTGCCAGGCAGGTCCTCCCGGTCGAACGCACGGCGTAGCCATCTCTACCAGTCACCAGCAAAGCTGTTGTGTTTACACACTGGCTGGACTGTATTATTCATACCCTCTTCTCCCTGCCTGTCGAGCCTGTCGATTCGCTCGCGGGCATCACGAGTTACAGGACGACGAGTAAATGATTTCCCAGAGCACCAGATAGTACCACATTGGTGTGTCGTTTTCTGGTCGACTGTTGACGTAGCTGGAGGATCTCGTCAATGGAGCCAACTCCGAGCTTTCGCCTGCAAGGTCTGAAGCATACTTAAGGCCCACAGGCTAAGGGCGTTGCGTTTAAATAACGAAAGTTGGCCTCGCGTCTTGTATCTGGTCTTTATCCATCCCATGCCCTCGACAAACTCATAGAAACTATAAATACGCTCTACTTTATTGAATAGCTGAATGTGTGTTGCGAGTTTATATTTAAATATAAAAAAATTACACTTAACAAGATTTGTTACATTAAGTTCGTCTTTTTTTAAAACGAACAAAAAACAATCATAACAATAAGGAATTTAATTTTTTTACAGGCTTTTTATGGAAGATTAGATGAAATCGTTGTTTTATAACGCATGGTTAAGCACAGAGAAGATATATATATATATATATAATACACGGGTCGGGTCGGTTCCGAACCAGTTGGTTATAAGACACGGTGCTCGTGAACTAAGACAACGCTTGAGGTTGCGCACAAGCCATCGCCGTTCCGGCTTCCTCGCGACATGGGCGTGACGCCTCAGCGAGCACGGCCACAGAGGCCACTCTAAAGCATTTGAAGTGTTGTCAACTGTTATAATAGTCTGTCCGCAATATCAGGCAAATAAACAGGCAAAATTCTGATGACCCATAATAGGGTACTCAGGTAAAGGCTTACAAAAATTAAGTCGGAGTATTCTAGATTGGCGANAAAATTCTGATGACCCATAATAGGGTACTCAGGTAAAGGCTTACAAAAATTAAGTCGGAGTATTCTAGATTGGCGAGGAGGACAGGTTTTTAAGAGAGAAAATCGGTAGAATACCGTGTAACGGCAAGTAAGAAAAGTGAATGGCCCGAAGAGACCAAGAGGAGAAAGTGCCATGCACTGCCTTACTCATCAGAGTACAGTTGCAGTGCGGGAGGATGGAGGGTGTGTTGGCCTTCGGGCCTTAAAAACCTGTCCGCAATATTTTCACACTTATTTAATCAAACCTCGAGAAAAATCACTCCAAGTATGGGGTGTTTATTTGTTTCCTAAATTTGCCACATAACACGAAGCGTTTTATACTTCTTTTAACATAAAAGTATCTTATATTTTGTTAAGTCAGGCTTTAATTTATATTTTATGGATGAATGATAATATTCAGTTTATTATTTTTATGAAAAAAAACCTAGGGAGAATATAAAGTATGTGTGTTGGTAATGCATAATATGAAATACTTCTAATACATAGGTAATATTATTAGATTGAGTGCGCACAAATACGGGGCGTCGTCCCTTTTGGTGTAATTTTTTAGACTTCGTTAAGCTTAGTTTACGTGGGACGGAGGAATAGTCTGAAAGTAGAACTTAAGCAGGGCTCCAGAAAAGTTGGAGGTAACTGTGGATGAACTACAGTGGTCGGTACCAGCTTTTTGTATTAAAAAAAATTGCTGTCAGTGGAGGCGTGGATAACCGAACCTCAGTAGGAGGGAACATTTTCGACATACAGCGGACAAAGAACGCTTCGCGTAACCTCGCCTTTATTCGTTGTCGACTCGCATAGCTATACGATAAATGAGGTATCTTCAATTTGCGTGCAAACAGTTCTAAATTCACGTTCGTGAGCGGCCATTTCGGTATGGATTTCATGGCGGCTGTGACGTCATCCAATATGGCAGGATCCAAGATGGTGGACGGCGCCACAGCCCCCAGCCATTGTCCTGGAAGGAACATTACTTAACTACTGAGGTATTGCGGTGTTTAACATATCTTTATTCAAATAAACAGTATATAGGCACTCAGTGTTCCATCTTAAAAAGTTTCTCCAATATTTGTAATAAACTGGTGCTTCAGGTCCAACTTCAAAGATATGTATGGACTTTGCGATTCACTTTTGACAATANAATATTTGTAATAAACTGGTGCTTCAGGTCCAACTTCAAAGATATGTATGGACTTTGCGATTCACTTTTGACAATAAGTCGCATATTTTTTTCGCCTTCTTTTATCGTGATCAACCTGTAGCCGAAGTTTGTCGGTCGAATTTAGATAACCTCCGGTAAGCCTGCGCCATTATTTACAGTGAGTCTGGATGCAAAACCAGTTTGTGTATTCGGACAGGATCAAAACCGCGATCAAAGGAATGCGAATCAGCCACGCTCAATAGATATCGTAAATTTCAAACGGCTACTGGAATGCAGCGTCAGCGACACCTCTACGGAANAATATTTGTAATAAACTGGTGCTTCAGGTCCAACTTCAAAGATATGTATGGACTTTGCGATTCACTTTTGACAATAGGCCGCATATTTTTTCCGCCTTCTTTTATCGTGATCAACCTGTAGCCGAAGTTTGTCGGTCGAATTTAGATAACCTCCGGTAAGCCTGCGCCATTATTTACAGTGAGTCTGGATGCAAAACCAGTTGGTGTATTCGGACAGGATCAAAACCGCGATCAAATCAGCCACGCTCAATAGATATCGTAAATTTCAAACGGCTACTGGAATGCAGCGTCAGCGACACCTCTACGGAANTTTCCTTTCAATCCGAGGCAATCGCTTCTTCATAACCGGCAGTATCCAGCCCTTAACCCCCCCTCGGACGCCAGCTGAGTTATTTGCTTCCATTTCCGGCGCCGGTCGCCATGGAAACCGCGGGCAGAGAAACCACGTGGAGATACCGGCGCTGAAGACAAAGCGAAGGAAATTATATGGTAAGAGGGAGGGGGGAGGCGATCTTGGGAAGGAAGAAAACACTACAAGAGAGTCCATCTCGAGGGGTTAGTACCACCCGAGCACGAATCAGTCAGCTCGTTGTTTGTATAATCTGGTAGCGGGGTCTTCGCGCTTTTTAAATCAAACCTTTGAAATATTACCCCATGTATCACGTGTTTTGTTGTTTCCTTCATATGGCATGTAACGCAAGCGTTTTATCCTTCTGTTAACATAAAATTATCTTATGCTTAGTCAACTTGAAATTTTACTTAAATTTGATCGACAAATTATAATATTTCATTTGTAATAAATATGAATAAACCCAAAGTGAAAATTGATATGTTAGTAATATATAGTGATAAATAGTTAATCCTCATGTACAATATCATTAAACTAAGCGCGCACGAATGCGGTGCGTTGTCCCTTTGGCGTAATTGTCTAGACTTAGTTAAAAATTTGTTTGCATGAGCCGGAGGAATATCCGTTAAACAGGACTTTAGCAGGGCTTAAGAAAATTTGCAAGTAACCGTGAATAGACTATGCAGTTGCGATTTGTCATACTTCCACCCGCATTACCTAAACCTGCAGTGTACTTACGACAGGNCGTGAATAGACTATGCAGTTGCGATTTGTCATACTTCCACCCGCATTACCTAAACCTGCAGTGTACTTACGACAGGGGCCACAATCAGGGCGAATTTTTCGCCTGAGCCAGATGAGAGTGGCCTTAAATCTGTATTTTAGCATTTTGTGTATTTGCATAACCTAGCAGAGTGAGTAAATCACAGTTGTACAGTATGACACCTAGGAGTTTTAGTAAGCCGCGCGGATTTTTGTTCGTAATTTGGTGACCCTGAAAAATAATTTTAACCGTAATCACACATATACAGCACATTCGCTTTCAGTTTAAATGCTGTCGGCGGACAGTTATTTAACTTTCGTGACAATACATAGGTAACTTGAATGCTAAAATATTTAATCGAAATTTAAGAAACGTTGTGTTTAGTTTAGCAACATTCACAATTCTGTACATGTCCCTCCCCCTTTACCCCGGCCACCAAAAGTATNGAACGTTGTGTTTAGTTTAGCAACATTCACAATTCTGTACATGTCCCTCCCCCTTTACCCCGGCCACCAAAAGTATTGAATGCTTCTATATTACAAAATCATTGTGGCAGCACTAATGTTTAAAAACCAAAAGTTTTATTCGTCTTATTTATGCCCCCACCTTTAATTAGTTATGCTAATCTAAGCCGGGGGGGGGGCGCTTAGGCACAACATTGATCTAAACTCACAATTAAAAAATAGAACATACCTAATTTACCTGTTATTTGAAGTATTAGTCTTATAGTTCAAAGTAACTCTTTTGTGATCTAATCTCGGCCATTGTAGCTATCATACAAGAACATAAACATAACATTTAATGCAAAAAAGTCTTCGTTAGTAATGTAAAACATTTAATATCACCAAATACACTTATTTACATTTATTTAGTTTAATGGGTTATGTTACTAGCAGGTTTGCAAGGTTCCCCGCAAACTACTGTAAGGCGAGAACAGCGAATCATCATAAACTACAAAGCATAGATTGAAAATATAACAACAGTAATACAAAAAAGCATTACCTTCCACACTTTAATGATATCTACATATCGCTAAACAAATTTGCACAATGTGACGGACGAAAGAGTAACACATTTAAATTTGCGAAGGTTAAAAAACTCTGTCAGCGATTTGAAGATCTTGGTTTTCGCAATTTACCAAATTTGTATATCGTTATATAAAAACTCGAAATANACTCTGTCAGCGATTTGAAGATCTTGGTTTTCGCAATTTACCAAATTAGTATATCGTTATATAAAAACTCGAAATATAAGATTACGAAATACTTATTTAATGTCATACATACTCTGCCCATCCCAACGTAAGCACCATCGCCATTGAAGGGANTAAGATTACGAAATACTTATTTAATGTCATACATACTCTGCCCATCCCAACGTAAGCACCATCGCCATTGAAGGGACGTGATATGCAATTATAATTTGCTGTTACGTGAAGAACGAAATAATATAATCACGCTATTAAATTGTATGAGCTTATCTATTTTGTAGCATAAACATTGACTGCTACGTACAGTAATGTTTGTTTATATTTATGCGTGATTATTAATATTGTCGTAATTCTAGGTTAATTTTTGTTTCATCTCGCTATAACCGCAAGCAACGCCATCGTGTGTGGTTTCCGGGATTNGTCGTAATTCTAGGTTAATTTTTGTTTCATCTCGCTATAACCGCAAGCAACGCCATCGTGTGTGGTTTCCGGGATTATCGCTTATTTTAAATAAAATTCTGAAGAAATATACCTGTCGCATGGCGACATATCGAATATCCTGAAATGTAGNTTATCGCTTATTTTAAATAAAATTCTGAAGAAATATACCTGTCGCATGGCGACATATCGAATATCCTGAAATGTAGCTTGTACGTATTTGGACGAAAATGTATGTCAGGCGAATCTCTATTTGATCAAAAGTATGATATTTAAAATGCATGTAAAATACCAGCAGGCATATATTTATAACGTATTTTATAAACGTCTGCAGACAAAACAACTCTGTGAATATTTAAGATAAGCTTAAGTTTCAGTCTAATTTTATTTCGTTTAAAATGCTGTGACGCTAAAAGAATTACCGGCCTAGTTCCTTTTAGATTAAAGGTGAGTCGGCGAACTTAGGGATGCTCAAAGATTTTTAGGTGAAACACATTTATATTAAATGTCTGTCGGGTTTGTATGACTGGTAGGCTAAATGGTTACCAGCCAAAGCGATTTTAAGCCAAACGCCTATTAGGCAAAGTTTGACGAGAAGACAATTTCGTCGTTTAGTTTGTGTACTTCTATTGGTTGAAAATGGCGTATCCTTTCGCTGTGTGATTTATGCCAAGGTTCTTTTCTTGTAGTTAAAGTAAGCAATGGAGACATTTAAATTTACTCATTGGCGTGTTCTGGTGTTGAGGTCTGCATCGAGTTGTGTGTGGCCTTTCTAGATCTGCGTGTTCATCTCAACACGTAGTTTCAATACTGGTCGCTATAGCACGTCTGCAAAAAGCTTCCCGTACACTCTTACAACATCTAACAATGAGTACTCTAGTTTTCTGTTCTTTATTCAACACGGTCTATGGAAGAAACACGTTCATAAAGACGCAGCATTAGGAGATAGGTAACATCGCTGACAGAAGTCGCTAAGAGCCTCTCAAATCACTAGCTTCCGGATTTGAGTAACGTGTAAAGCATAGATGAATGTACCTTACTTACATCTAATTTTAGTTAAAAGTTAGTTAAGTAAGTATTCCACTTCCATGTTAGCTTTTCGTAACAAAGTGGAGTCGTTAGTATGCAACAATACACAAAAATGCCGGTCTTCGTTTACTGTCACCTTGACTTCTAAGTATGTACACATTAAAACACAGAAAAGGATGTTCACGGTGAAATGAGCACTTTTGAAAGCCCTGCTTTAGATCTACTTTCATTCACATTGCGTATTCTTCCACTATATTTACAATTAACTTTTCCATGGGCCTCATTACTTTACTCATGCATCGGTCAAGTGAAAATGTAAAATTATTAGCAAAGAAAATATTTTATAAATTTGCTAATTCTTACTGTTAAATGCGTTTAAAAGACATAAAGTAAANGTAAATATTTTACAAATTTGCTAATTCTTACTGTTAAATGCGTTTAAAAGACATAAAGTAAAATAAATAATTTCAGTATCCACAGATGTTTACCTAATACTTTAAATTCAACGCTAAGATAAGGAACTACTTTCTCTCAAAACGTAGCCAACTTTAACGGGCGCATGCCAAGTTAGTGTGCCCGTTNACTGTGTCCGTTAAAATATACGCAAGCAGGGGCAGCGACATTTTACAAATGTTGATTTCAAAAGTGCTCACTTTACTATGAACNAGTGTGCCCGTTAAAATATACGCAAGCAGGGGCAGCGACATTTTACAAATGTTGATTTCAAAAGTGCTCACTTTACTATGAACAGCCTTTATACACAAATACTCATAAATGAACACAAACACACGCGTGAACACAGATTTATATAAAAAAGAACATATTACTTAATAACTCCTTCGCTTGTGTCGGTTGGTGCGGCTCACTTGCCAACCTAAAATTAATGTTCTGTTTAAAAAAAACACACACATTCATAATAGATTACAGTTTCGTGTGCCACTGTTGGTATAGACTGCAGAATGCAAGTGTCGATTATTCCAAAGTTGACACAAATGCAGCAAAGGCCCAGAGACGGAACACAGCATTGCCAAGACCTCCGCGGAAGCCGGGGTGTGTAAAAGGCGGCGTGTTTCATTAGCGCCACCGACTGGCGGGAACTCGTTCATATTTGCCAAGCAATAAACTCGCCTGCAACATGCAGGGGGGGGGGACTGCGCTCGCCGAGCAGAGTAAACAAGCAAGGCGACGTAGAAGTGGTGCAGAATTTCAGGCAGCCGACTCTCTGGTTTACACAGCAGTAATATTATATCCGCGAGCCCACACGCTTGGCGGGGATGCGGTCACCAGCAATCCCGGTTGTCGCTGTTTACGTTCCGGTCTTGAACGTTATAAGTTTACCACATTTACAAGTTTAACCATTCTACATTCATTAACCTATAATCGGTTACCACAGTAAAGCGATGGATAGTGAAAACTTGACTATTTTATATATTCGCACCAAGCGCAGTTTAGCTTGTAAGCGTTACACGCGATGCCAATTCTAGAAAGAAAAAGAAATTCGTACTGCATAGTTTCTGCGTGGATGCATTTCAAGATCAAAATTTCACTGTATTTAAAACACATTTATAGCAAACAACAATCCATTAATAAAAAATTACAAAAACTGAAAGAAAAAAAATGTCAATTTTAATCTGTACTTTGCAGAAGTTATTTTGCAAACATTCAGGGACGGGCACAAAAATATATATGCAGAAATACATTTTTTTATTGCAACTGACATCCCAAGTGCTTAGTGCCCGTCTGTCTGGAGCTGTCCTCCGCGTTTAGGGCACAAAGGCAAAGGAGCGATATAGCTTAATTTTGTTGTCAGAGATAATTATTTGCATGTTTTTAGTCCCGCGCGCACCGCCTCAGTGCTCTACTATTGGCTGAGCACGGCTGCCGCTACTCCAGCCGGTCCCTCGCGCTGGCCGGAGCCACGAAGAAACACGGGAATCTCGCCCTTAACTGCGCCTCCTTCCTTCGGCTCCTGCACGCGGCAGGAAACTCAACGGCGCTGCGTGCTCGCCTCGCGCCGCCGATAAACGTTCAAAATTTAACTCGTCGTCACTCGATAACTATCACCTCAAATAATTTAAAAATGTTACTGGCAAATCACCAATATTTAATAACCATGGCGGAATCGTAATATTTTCTTCACTGAATATATTTTCATGTTTCTGGACGTGCACAGGAAAGACAGTACCAAGTGAGATACTTTTTTTTGTTTACATAGATAGATGTGTGATATACGTCCAAAATGAAAAAAAAAAACACGAAAGTTTATTTATATGTCCTTCTTAAACCATCACCTCTCGTGATTTCCTTGTTACTGTGTGTAGAGCTTCGAAAATATTTCAACCGTATACGAGAGCGGCTGCTGCGAACATTCTGCTTTCTGTTATCTCCATTACACTTATCTAACACCGTATCTGCACATAGTAAAATAGCATTCCTAATTATTATTTCATAGGTATTTAATCTGTAGCATATATTATTTTTAAAGGCAAGAATCACAAAGAAGACAGATTACCTAAGTACAATTCGTTGCGGCAATACACAAGTGATTTTCGATTCCAAATTACACTCGCCTCACCCAATCACATTGATAATTCACAGTTTACAATGTTAACGTACGTCGTATTTTGCGATAATTGTTGCCATTCTACAAACATTCATGCTATGCATGCACTTATTCCTCATTCATTCTCGCACATAAAATATAGTTAACGGAGATGTTTTCAAGGTTTTAAATATTTAATCCATAACTGATTATAGCAAAAAAAAAGTTATCCATTTGCGTTTGACGAGTGATGAAATTAATACGTGTACTATGTTTTTGCATCTGCCCACGACTTTAATCCAACCATACCCGGCGGCCATACTTGTTGATATAACGAACAGGAAAGTTAGTGTTGGCCTGTGCTGCACACTGACGAGGGTCGGTACCCAAGGATCTTCTGTGAGCGTAGATGATTCGTAAACCGCGGGGCATGCTACCAGTATAGGTTGTAATCTTTTATATTGCTAAAGCCGAACACGAAGCCTACAGTTCATTGGTTCTGATAACTGAACAAGTGCCTTATAGACTACGGCATTCGTTACATATTTTTTGTTTGTAACCCCTGAAACCGTGAATTCATGTGGGTCTTGAAAGTTCCCATTTCTGTTACGTAAACTGAAAAAAGACTCTTCTCGATTTTCTTGTACAATCCCAACAAATCCAGCATGTATTGACATCGCTACGAGGCTTAGGTTCAGAAATATCAAACTCAAACTATATCTTATGTTCTGGAATTAAACGATTGTCTATAATTAGCGGAGCTCTTGTTCAGTATTTAACTATCGGTACAGTGCTTGTATTTTTATATTATTTGCTTTCAAGTTACGCGACTACTGCACTTTGTAAAAAAATTCAATGGAAAGTTGCTTTTATAAAATTTTAAACCACTAGGTTTACTCGTAGAATAGCAGTAACATACAGTTAATAACCCTGAAAGATACAGATTATAATTAACAAATCCATAGAATTACATAAATACAAGAAAATTAATTATTTATTGACTACTGCTGCTACGTGTCTTGAGAAAAGGCCCGAATGTATTGCCAAGGCCACAAAAAAAAACATTTTTCTGTAGCTCTTAGTAATGTTAATTAAAAAATAATGCTCTCGTTCTGGTTTGCATTTAAAACGCCTTATTTCCAGTGCATATCAATTAATGAACTTCTATTATCCTGCATAAATTTATATACTTCGAAGAAAAACAGTGTGGCGTGAGTTCTGATAATGTTCAATTCTACTACATCTTCGATGTGCACGCGAGTATTGAATTTGGTGGCAGAGTGTGATAATAACTCTTATCAGTGATGACATCTGACATATACGTACTGTTCCAAATACGTTTTCATCTTCCCATAAACCAGTCAGATTGTAGAATGACACAGGGCTTTGTCTCTGTGACTACACTGCCAGTTTGTCTGACTCCAATAAAATAAAGGATGAATATTGTAACATGTTACGGACGAAAATGTGTAGCGAGGAAGTTTTTTTTAGAATAACAACTTGGAATAATAATAATTTAGCAAACTGAAACTAGTTATATGATCGGGCATTCAACAGGAAAATATTGCTGACCTACCGTGGAGCAGTTGGTTTGTGCGCCGCCGGTCTGCGGTGCGGGAGGTTCTGAGTTCGAATCCTAGGCAAGACACGGGTGTTAGTTAACTTAGATCATGAGTTAGTTTATAAACCGTTCCCTTATACGCCTTCAGGCATAACACCGGGAGAAGTTCATAAGCCCTTTCCGATCTAATCGAAAAATATTTTTTTTTGTAAAGGTAAAACCATCGGACACATCGCAAAGTTTGTGAGATTAATTTGGGGTCGATAAGTGTAGTTTTACTAATAAAACAGCTGAATTTGCAAAAATCTTTCAAAAATATTAGTCAACGACTACATTGTAGGCCACTAAATCTCATATTTTTGGGGGAGGGGTGAGTGATCTCTACCTACCCACACGCTGGGAAAAAACATGGTTGTGGAGAGTTATTGGGGGAGCGGGGTTTGAAGCTGATTATAAATATCACGGGGTTTGTTTCAACTGCCCGCCGCCACTGTGTGACTAGCTGAGCCACAAACTCTGCACGTCTGAGGCCAACGATAACCCCTTTTAGTTAGTCTGTCCCGGGTTAAATGAGCACGTTTGATAACCTTGAAAAATCTATTCGTGTATCATCCAAGTGAAACAGTGGAATTTTTTAGGGAAGTAGATGTGTTGAAAATACGCTTATGTATACAAGATAAAAAACATTGGCTTCAGCAGTTATAAATTTAATAAATTATGCACTTGATACGTCAAGACTTAGAACTATTTTTCTTGATTCACTACTAACTTAACTGGAAACTTGCATGCCAATATGCAAAGCAGTCGTTCATGTTTTCAAAACTGCTTACTTTACAGCGAGCAGTCTTTACAAATCCCGGCAAGCACGCGGCAGGCAACCAAACTTACAGGATTGCATTACACGTTGCCTACCCTCCAGGCGCTAAACCGAAGTTTACAATGTGTCACGACGAAGAGAAACTGCAGCCACACATGAATTCAAACAGGGCTCGCGCCGGTTCATGGTCAATTGAAGACTTTTTAAGTCAACTCCTGAAAAAATACCCTCGTACATGAATGTAAATATCTTAACTCGCACTGTCAGAGAAGTACTTCTAGTAATGGGGACATCCTAACATGACATATATTGCAATGACTTAATGTATTACTGAAGGTGTATTATTACATTTTCTGTTACTGATAATTTGACATTCTTTATTTATTTACAGCGGAACAAGAATTGGCGTGCCACTGATATATTTTTATTACACTAAATATATAGTATCACTTTCTCGACGCAGTACCTACAAATGTTGAGTATTGCGTGTGATAAAAGGACACAAGATAGATACCGTGACACAACCATATACCCATAAGAAGAGAGACTCGGTGACCCAGTAATCATAGCGTTGGCTTCTCAGGGCCGATATCCGGGTTCGACTCCAGGTGGGAACTTTTGGGGGGGGGGGGCGTTGCCAGTGGCTTGCGAGTGTTCTCGCCCTTTTACTTTACATCGCTCTTCTGCTGCATCTAAAGCTCATTTCACAGTGGCGAATGAGAATGGTGTAATTTCTATGTATGCGTTTCAATGGTGGCTGTATTAAAGCGTACCCTGTTGCCTATCGGAATTAAGCCTTTGAGTTCTCCAACCCGCCTAAATAAAGTCACTGGTTCTGACGCGCAGAGGCATTGTTGAGCTTAGAGAGACATCTCACCAAACTCACAATTTTTCCCTCTGGCTGTACGCGCAAAACGACCAGTCTTTTTATCCTACTGTGTCTAACTAAGGGACTTGAATCGCTGACACTGTGATTTTATTGGTGAAAAATTGCAACCAAAGTCCATTGCAGTACCCAATACAAGTTAAATAGATATCCAGTAAACAGTTTATAAGATATAGCAGTATGACAAGGACGATTTTGAAGGTTTAGAATAATTCCAAAATTTTGGTCGCGACGTGTAAGATTTCTTTACAGTTCTATGGAGTAGCCTGAATAATGAACTCACTTTATAAGTATTTTATAAGACCAGCGTAACTTTTAAATACGATGCAGAGCACATTACGCGCCAGGTAGTCTGGCTACTTAATCAAGCTAATTTGTATACACGTTTTCACATAGGTATTTAACTCATATATGAAATCCCGGAAATAGTTTATGATAAATCTACGTCTAAGATTTATTTGTTCATTGCCCACCATAAATAGGAAACAAATCAGATAACTCAGATCCATAGTANAAATCTACGTCTAAGATTTATTTGTTCATTGCCCACCATAAATAGGAAACAAATCAGATAACTCAGATCCATAGTATTGTCGCACGGGGATATTTCGAAACAAGGTACTTATCTGAATGTGATGAGTGTTGTGTTATAGTTATAGGCTGTTAACAATAAAGTGAGCACTTTTGAGGCCCTAGTTAATTTTTTTTCTATTAGACATGTTTTATCCTTCCACCACTTTTTAAAATAAATATCGCCACGTAAATAATACACGTAGTATGCATATTTCACCGGACTCGAAAGTTAGCGCCTAAGGCTACAATAAAATATATTTATTGATTATTATTTCAAATGAGAGGGCTTCAAAAAGTGCTCACTTTACCGTGAATAGCCAATATAGTAGGGTATCAATACGATTTCGCCTTTGGGGTTTGTCTATGAAGATACTGTATGTATCAGGACTCAGCATTATGCCCAAATTAAACGTTTATATCGTCAAACGTAAGCTGTTGTGATGGCTGCGATGGCGCAGCGGATAAACCCGGTACGGGTTCGATCCCCAACGAGGCCTCTCCTGGATTTTTGCACGTGGTAATCGTGCCGAACGATGGCACTGGTTCGGTGGGTTTTCTCGAGGATCTTCCGTTTCCCCCGCAGTTTCGTTCCGGCGCTGCTCTATACTCACCTCGCTTCGCCCTTACCGGCTCTCAAGACCCCGACGTCAAGAGCCGCCCAAACATCTACACTCCACTCCTCAGCTGTGGATCTTGAAATCGTGAATCTCCTTGGCTTATTTTACTGTGATGGTAACTGCTTTTGACGTACGTAACAGCTTTGATCTCATTCCAAGTGGAAAGAAATTAAACTGTCCCAGAGACTGTTTAAGTAGTATTCCACATGGAACTTACTAGGCCGGCGTTTAAACAGTAGAAACGTCACGCAGGCTTTCATTTGTAGTTCGCCAGATTCTAGAGCGGATCATCAGCGTATCGGATTATCTGTATACGGGATGTGTACTATGGTACGACAGAAAGCCATAAGCCAAAGTAAATGTAAAGGGTAACTTATACCTACCCCCCCCCCTCCTCCACATTACCCAGAAAAAGTACAGTTGCTGGGGCGTAAAGTCACGCGTATGCACGTTATATAGTCTTCCGCCTTACGTAAAATTTACTTTGCCATGGGCTTCATCTCTTTATTCGTGCGTCGGTAANAAAATTTACTTTGCCATGGGCTTCATCTCTTTATTCGTGCGTCGGTAATGAAACTGTGAAATTATTAGAAAAGTAAATATTTTACCAATGTGCTCATATTTACACTTAAGTTGCTTTAAAAAAACCAAAAAGCGAAATAAATAATTCTAGTTATAGCAAATGGTTACCTAACACCTTTTTATTCGACGTTACTATACGGAACTACTTTCCCTCCATCGTTACCAACTTTACTGGGCGCACGTCACTCAGTGCGCCCGTTAAAATATATATGCAGGTAGAAGCAATGGCATTTTTCTAAGGTTGATTTCAAAAGTGCTTACTATATCGTGAACATCATTTAAAAAGAAAAATGTACATGGGATGTGAAGTCGGCGTGCTAGTTGGAGCTTATTCCTGAACTGTCGAGGTCACGGCACAGTGAACGCCACTACGGTCCTACGTGGATCTCTAAACTGCTCCCTGAGGCACGTCGCGGGGCGAGCCGTATCTGGTATCGATCGTGACCGTGTTTTGCCGGGCCCAGCGATGCCAGAACTCTTCACAGTGAGCCTGATAACTGCTTCACGTGATCACTGCCTAGACCATATGCAGTAACACCGGCAGCGAATAATGAAAAGCAGGGGTATATTTTGACGTTTTATTATAATGTCATGTTTTTAATAATTGGTTTTTTTATACACACTATAAAAATAACTGGCACAATGGTAGCGTTAGTATTCAACAGTTTTAAAGTATCGACTGATCGACGTGTAGTTACTATTTTTTTTTGTAAAAATAAGCACGACCGTGACCATCAAAAGTGATCATTTAACCTTGAATCTACTGTGGCTGTTTTTCTTATAGCTTTTACATATAGCCATTGGCAAACGTATCAGCAATTGCCAGTATTATTTATTCCCTATTTTATAGATTATTTGGATTACTTTTGTAATTATCAAAGAAAATACTATCATGTTTCTCTGCAAATTAAATGACTATTATTGAAGCTACATCATCATGCACAGAGTTAAGGTTGTATGGGCACGGAAAATTTACCGCCAAAGGGTTGCAGATAGGCCCTTGTAACGAATGGCGGCTGTAAAACATGTCGAAGTAAGACGCGTCTTTTTTTTCCGCACAAGACAATGGTCGGATTTTTTTTTATATTACAGAGGCATATGTGTGTGATGGTAGGAGGGCTAATCTAATTTCATAATGGAGAAGAAAACGGTGTGGTATCCCAGGAGCCGCACCAGTGCACGGTCGCGCCAAGTTCGTTGGCGTTGTAGCGGCGGAAAGCTGAACTACTTGGAAAGCGTGGTTGGGGCAGTGGGAAACGAAATATTACGTCTAGATTTGTCCGTTCAAGAGGAATTCCAGGTGAATAAATTTTTAACTCTTCAAGATCACATCTGGCTGTAAGTAAGCACTCGGAGGAGCCGCATTACGGAAGTGCCATGAGGAGCTGGACTTGCGAGATCGGTTCTGAACAGGGTTGCTGATCGGTGGCGGGCTCTGCCCGCTGAAACAAGAGATGGACCGGAAAGAAGGAATCACGAAAATTGCGCTTTTGTCTGAGTGGAAATTAAGTAAACGGCAGGAGCTGGATTTCCTGCTCGAACGTCTCGCCCTCTCTCCGGATTGGTGGTGGAAGGAGGCGAAAGAAGTTGGAGAGCTGGATTAACCACCCCGATCTCGGAAACCTTTGGATCCGTCATTTCGGGGGGGTTGGTGGGTGGCTCGGATCTGGGGATCTTGCTCTGTGCTGGATGTGAGATCGAAAGGAAGGACAATTTCCCCCTCCCTTCAGTAATGAAGTGCAGGGAGAACTAAGTTAAAAAGGCTCAAGAATACCAAAATAACTAAACAATGCTAGAAATGATTCGGCCAGTGTGTTTGTTTATATTACGTTTTAAGGATTTAAACAGCGAATTGCCGCTTTCCCTGTACCTGGGAACCCCTATAGGATTTCCAAGCCCAAGTAGAAATCCTAAAAAACAAATGTCAACGTAATGTATCCTATCCTTATAAGTTGGTTCTCACAGTCAGTGGTTTCCATAAATAGATAATTGTGTAAAGAATTAAAAATAAAATATATAAGTTTGAGTCTAAATTGATCGTTTATGCACTTTTAACTTAAACCTCAATTTTGGACATAGAAAAAAAATTATTAATCACCCTGAATGTTCTATGGTTAATTAGGATCCTGGAATTTTAAAGTTTTTTTTTTGTAAGGAAGCACTGACGGGCCCTTCCAAGGCTGCTAAGAGNGTTTATATTACGTTTTAAGGATTTAAACAGCGAATTGCCGCTTTCCCTGTACCTGGGAACCCCTATAGGATTTCCATGCCCAAGTAGAAATCCTAAAAAACAAATGTCAACGTAATGTATCCTATCCTTATAAGTTGGTTCTCACAGTCAGTGGTTTCCATAAATAGATAATTGTGTAAAGAATTAAAAATAAAATATATAAGTTTGAGTCTAAATTTATCGTTTATGCACTTTTAACTTAAACCTCAATTTTGGACATAGAAAAAAAATTATTAATCACCCTAAATGTTCTATGGCTAATTAGGATCCTGGAATTTTAAAGTTTTTTTTTTGTAAGGAAGCACTGACGGGCCCTTCCAAGGCTGCTAAGAGCNTAATTAGGATCCTGGAATTTTAAAGTTTTTTTTTTGTAAGGAAGCACTGACGGGCCCTTCCAAGGCTGCTAAGAGCATTTCCGTGTTGCTGAATTTCTTGCAAATTACATTTGTAACAGCACAATATTATTACACGTGATGGAAGCCAGCAGATCACCGCACTTCAGCCAGATGACCACCACAGAGACCCCCGACCCTCCAACTGCAGTGGTACCTATTTATAGTGTCGTCTACCATAGCCCAGAAACTTCTCCAAATGCCGCGTTGCGCCGAGGGACATGATTACCAGAATACTCTTCCTCATCCTCCAAGTCTTCGGCTCCTCCAGCAAGGGGGAGGAAGGGCTGTAATGCCAGCCAGGCCAGCTGACAATGAATCCCCCGGCCGCCGGGCGACAGGGCAGTGATAGAGTCTGCCTTTGGGGAGGGGAGGGTCGAGGTAGGACCCCCGTCTCCCCGCCCAGCACAGGACCGTGCGTATACGCAGTTCACGGTAAAGCGAGAACTTTTGAGACCCTAGTTACTTTTTTTCCCTTCAGCCATTTTTTATTCATATATTGAAATATATACATGGTGTATATATTTCACNACTTTTGAGACCCTAGTTACTTTTTTTCCCTTCAGCCATTTTTTATTCATATATTGAAATATATACATGGTGTATATATTTCACCGGACTTTAAAGATAACGTCTAAGGCCAATAAAATATATTTATGGACTGTTGCGTCAAATGAGAGGGCTTCAAAAAGTGCTCCCTTTACCATGAATAGCCTATAACAATATATTTAACAGGATAAAAGTGAAGAGCGGTAGATGTAGATAATGGGTTTTTGCCTTTTCTGGAATGAAACCATATTCTCAGAACATTTATTTACTGGGATACCCGCAAACACTGATTTTACATACAATATTTTACAAGTAAATCCCCTTAAACCACAAAAGCCACGTATCTAATTCGTTACTTTCATTCCATTCCCATATACCAAATAACTTATTACACGCAAACGCAACCGTATTCACGTAAAACCCTCAGCCGTGTACCCGATAAGGCCACACCCCGATTTTTTTTGTCCNAACGCAAACGCAACCGTATTCACGTAAAACCCTCAGCCGTGTACCCGATAAGGCCACACCCCGATTTTTTTTGTCCTAAAAACTAATTCCCTGAGAACATAACGTTGTATTCATGAGAAAATATGATCCACAGCAGGGGAATGAGAAACACGCGATTGTTCCGCACTAATTCTTCATTTGTATGCAAAGCTAGGTATAACATTCCCCGACTGACCGGTGCCTTGACGGCAAAGGCTGTGGAATAACACTCGCATGAGCTGCGCTATACAGTAACACGGGACACAGGACCAGGCACTGCCCATCGAACTAAGCGAACAGCTAAACAGTTATTTTTAAAACTTCAAAAGAACTCTCCTTTGTAAGATCATAGAGGCGCGGCTCACACGTGCAGATTATTAATACAACGGATCACAGGCACTGAAAATATCCGCTGTCCTAAAACACACGCGTTGCGTTCGCATAAACCAACACCTGTACCGACTTACATAGAATTTTGTAATTCTAAATTAATCTCTATAGCAATTATTGATGTATGTCCTACGGACAGTAAAGTTCTGTGTGTATTATAGCGAAATGTTCATCGTTCTTGCTGTTTAGTACTAGACTTAAATCTAGTGATATTCAAAAAATTAGAACATAACTTTGTAAAATATTTTTTTTATGTTTTATAAAGAAAATATTGGTTACACAGGAAAACTAGATTATCGTGTTCATATGTTTCTGAGCTGTTCGGCGTAGTGCTAACTATTTATACTATAGTTTGTAGTGCAAACTATTGTTGCATGTTGTTGGTCTGCATCGCTTCCCTTGCCCCGTCCCGCTCG
The DNA here is from genome assembly GCA_002778355.1 of Clitarchus hookeri. NCBI lineage: Eukaryota > Metazoa > Arthropoda > Insecta > Phasmatodea > Phasmatidae > Clitarchus > Clitarchus hookeri. The sequence goes on along the minus strand of NQII01000197.1, from coordinate 372,968 downwards.
AGCGAGCGAAACAGTGTACCAAAGACAGAGTTGTAATGCGAGAAGCGGGCGGCGATTTAAAAAAGCAAGCCGCCGCAGGCCAGCTATCGCGACTCATGTGCTCCTGTCATTCAGCGGATTAAATTGTTGGGGTTATCTTTAAAAGAATGTTCTGGTTAATGTCCTTGCCTCTCTCCGCAAGAGTCGGGGTGCGGGGAACGCCATAGATCAGACCAGCGAGATAAATTAAGCCACGATGGGCCTCTGAGCCAACAGTTTAGAGTTTGGAAAATGTGTGACGACAGCGAAGCGGCGGGCCAGCAGAGCGACGAGTGACGACGAGAGTGAAGTCTGCGGACTGCGAGCATCGGTACAGTGAAGAGTGAGAATGGCGCGTGGTACTACTAAACTGGATGCGTGAGTGCAAGACAATTGGAATTATGATAATAGACGGATTGAATGTGTGTAAGTAATGAGAGTGAATTAAGTGATTATAATCAACACAGATACATTGTTAAGGACTTTTAATCGAATCGAGATAGAAATTAAATATTGCTTTCACTGAGAATAACAAGAGTAATAGTGGAGACAGCTAGTTTGACGTTGTAGAAAACAGCAAATTAAAAAATTAAATTAAGTTCTTTTATTTTAATTAATACTTCCATCCCTCACGAACTCGAATACGCCCCTCTGGCGTCTCGTAACAATATTTTGAAAAATAAAAGTACCAACGCTGCAAAATACCTGCCCGATGTCCCACGCCTACTTAAGAGCAAACAACTTAGGCAACTGTAGTTATAGTTTACCAGCAATTACTGTTCATAGATGCGATTTTACGTTTTCCCATGTACACTCTGAATCAACCTCCTCTAAAGACCTTGATGTTACGAGCCGCCCAAATCTCTTCATCACTCTCTCTCTCTCTCTGATTCGACCTCCATCCAGTGTTGTTGTTTTGCCCCCTCCCCCTACCCCTACATAAGTTCTGCCCAAGTTCCTTCTCCCCGTAACTAATGCAGCGGGTCGCATCGTCAGCTGAAGCTAGCTGCAGGTCTGCGGAACTTGCTGCAAGAGAGCCGTGAGAATGGGGGAGGGAGAGGTGGGAGGCAGCAAGTAGTTCCCAGACAGCCCGAGTGGGTGCTGGTGGCAGTTTTCAGCGAAGTTAATCACCAGCAGGGCAGGCTTCGCGTGGAGGCGGAACATCCATTATGGGGCAAAAGAGGCGACTCTCCACTAGATAATGGACATAGGGAAAGAGAGAGAGAGAGAGAAACCGAAACAGATGTGGGTGTGCTCACACGCACAGGAGCATCCACGGACTCATTTCGCAGAAAGCATTTCCGTCATGCACGCAATACTTACTAGATATCAGTTACACGCGGTAAAAAAAAAAGTACGATCATGTGCAACTTCTGAGCACAGTTCGATTGTTATTTTAATTGAGGCTACTCCCGTGGCCGACGTCTCTTAAGGGGGATCGAACCTCGCCATCTTTGATTTTCACTATTTTTAAAAAAAAATTTTACAGAAGTTATCCTGACAACAATTGACTAACAGTAAATGTTTTAGAACATGTGCAAAGCAATGCTCTAGGCTTTGTAGACGCCCAAAATAAAGTATAAAATCCGTGATGCAAGTTACAGCGAAAATTCCGTAAATCCAAGATGGCGGGGACTGATTCCCTTTAAGAGCCATGTATGTTACGTGTCGTTCGTATGGTACGTGAACCATCCCTCTAATAACGTCCTAAACGTCACGTAGGGTGGTTAGAATGCAATAATTGTTCTAGTAACTCAATTCAATTTTAATATTTAACAACCTAAATCATACAAACGTACTATTATCATTTATCAACAAATGACAGAACAAATACAAAAAAAAAATTATTGTTAAAATACCCGCTATAGTACAATAACCAGCACCAAAATAGTTTGCTGTCTCACTGAACACTTCCGTCTTCGCATTGTCCCATCAATTGGCAGCAGTCTGCTGTTTTCACCTCTCAAGGTACCNCTCTCACTGAACACTTCCGTCTTCGCATTGTCCCATCAATTGGCAGCAGTCTGCTGTTTTCACCTCTCAAGGTACCAGCCCAAGTATAAGCTCTATCATTTGTGATGCACTCGTAATTCGCTGGTTTCACACTACAAATATTTGTGTAGTTCTCTCACTTTACGCTCACACGCACAAACACACATTGCCTCCTATTCACATATTTTGACGCAAAATACTTATACAAGTATAAACATTACTATTTTATATTATTATTGATCTACAAGTTTAGTAACTACGCGTAAAATATGAACCTTAATGTATACTGTTTTCTTGTGACTTCCCCTCATGTAATATTTGGCGCCTCGTACTGAGACTTGGGGGAGGGGGAGGGAGGAACAAATTCCCCCCACACCCTCCACACACCCTTTCCAACGTCCCTGCAACTTACCATCAGTGTATAACTGTTACNGGAACAAATTCCCCCCACACCCTCCACACACCCTTTCCAACGTCCCTGCAACTTACCATCAGTGTATAACTGTTACTAACAGCGTTATGGACGATGTTCCACGAAAGAGTGTTACCGGGTCACTGTTATTTGTATTTCGTGATAATTATTTTATAAATTAAATACAATTCNTGATAATTATTTTATAAATTAAATACAATTTGAGACTAGTTTCACCGGTGGCCCTCATTGCACCGACGACAGGTAAATGTGTTGAGGAGATCTGTGCTGTTTCGAGTCACAAACACAAGTTGCTATTCAAGCGATCCCGTCACTATCAGACTTAGCTTTTTCTATAGTAAACGGCAATGTGCCTGGTTTGTCCTGTCCTTTACTCAAACACGTTTGAAATCAGCGAACGAAGAAAATCCTCGTACTGACAGCAAACATGTTAACGTAACAAAACATTCCTATGTCTTAAATTCTTATTTAAGAGGTAATTTCTGAAAATCGTGGCAAATGAAGTTTGTTAAATTATGTTGTGGACACGTCAAAGTAAAAACTGACGTAGAAATATAGTAGAGTATTTATATTATTAAAAACTTCACCGCGTTACTCAAAGATGCGTACATGACGATATTAACTCAAAATAAGTGAAAGTACACAATCGGACTGGAAGAAAAACCTATTGCTTGCATTTAGAAGTGATCGATACATATATCGTGAACAAATTATGCATATACGGTATTACCCTGAACTCCACGTACAGACTAGATGGAGATTTTTGGATGCATCGCAATGGCGAATGTCCAAAAAATCTCCATCTAGTCATTCACCCCAANACAGACTAGATGGAGATTTTTGGATGCATCGCAATGGCGAATGTCCAAAAAATCTCCATCTAGTCATTCACCCCAATTCCACTATTCATTCGACGATACAGGTTCAGACTTTGTGAGTAAGACTAATGATGTAAAGGGTCTGCGGCTGGCGTAGCGTATTGAACACTTCCCTCTCACCAAGGCAAACCGGGTTCGATTTCCCGCAGGGTTGCGCACAAATGTTTGCATGTGGAAATCGTGCGGAACGATGCCGCAGGATTTCTCGGGGATCTCCCGTTTTCCTGACCCTTGAATTCCGGCGCTGCTCCGCATCCAACTCGTTTAATCTTCATCAGCTCTCAACTCGTTAACAACTGCTCAAACGTCTCCAATCTTTTATGCAAATTTAGGTATAGAACATAATATACGACGTATGACCGAACGGAGAGACACGTCATTGAAATCAGTGGATTAAAAGTAGTTATTTGCAAACGGTTAGAAACTACAAGATATGAAACAACAAATTCGTGAGTAGTTTAAGCCTGATTTGACATCTGTCACGTGTTAACATTTTGCACGGGATAATTTCGCCCGTTACAAGGAAATGTGGGTCACCGTGTTATTGATCGACAAAAAGGTGTTACTCGTGGGTGTTTGTCAATTCTTATGACGTGACAGTCATATGTACCTATGGCAGATATCAAACCGGGCTATCATTGTACACAAATTTCTCGTTTCATCTCACGTACTTTCTGACTATTTGCAAACAACTAAATTTAATTACCAATTTTCAAGGGGAGGGGGGTGTCTTAATATCTCTTTCTCNTTTCTGACTATTTGCAAACAACTAAATTTAATTACCAATTTTCAAGGGGAGGGGGGTGTCTTAATATCTCTTTCTCTCACTCTCTCTCTTTCTCTCACTCTCTTTTTCTCACTCTCCCTTACTCAATTTATTTCTATCTCTGTTGCTTTCTATCTCTCTCTCTTACTTTCTGTGTCTTTCTTTCTAGCTCTTTCTTTCTCACTCTCTTTCTTTCTCACTCTGTTTATTTTTCTCCCTATCTTTCCTTCTCTCTATTTACCTCTCTCTCTTTCTTTCTCTCTCTCTTTTTTCTAATTTCCTCTTTCTCTTTCTCGCTCCTCCTTAATAACCACTAGATATACGCGAATTTCGCGAATTAATTTGTCAGCAAGCTTAACTCCCCAACCTTTTGTGAGTTTTAGCCTCATTTGGCTGACCATTGGTTGTTGTTCCAGTATTATTCCAGACCAGGAAGCACGGGATTAGGCATTTTTTTTGCAGGTTAGTTATTAGGTTGAAGTCATTCGGAGCGTGTCAAAAAAAACTGTCATACAATTAAACAAGAATCTGGAATGTACAAATTGTTGAGGTCTAGCTTGCCTTGAAATTAACTAGCCAAGTTACAGGGTCTCTAATTATCACGCTAGCTCATAGGTTGAATTATGTTCTCTGCCTCATTTTCTGTAACAAATAATCTCACAAAGCTGGTGCCTGGGGTATAGGGCAGCCTGTAGTCACAAACTCGCGGCCTGTAGACGCACACTCCGACGGAAAGATAGGCTAAACGGGACAATTTTACCCTATTTCGGGGACCGATTAAAATAATTCCCACCAAGATTTGCACATAAGTAGTGCTACGTTAGATCACGTAAACTTACCAGATTTAAGTGACTCGCGTGCTTATTTTCAGAATGACGGCCCTATAAATATTTCAGGTCAGTAAACCCTGTCTACCAAAACGTTAGACTGTTTACAACCCAAGTTATTGCTCCTAATCCTACCTCCGTTACGCAGTTAGTTGCATGCCAACTTGAGGTAAGAGAGTTCTGGGTTCAAACCCCACGTAAGGCACGTGCGTATCTGAAATTGTCTCGCTTGTGTTGCTTGTGTTGCTGGTTCCATGTCTTAACGATATGTCTATCAACAAGATGCCAAGGCCTACCTACAATCTAATTGTTTAAGAACTTCATCAGAACTATTTGCACACATGTAGATAGCTATATCGACAACTTTTTTTTTTCTTCCATTCCTGCTATACGCGGCGGGGACTATCGCAGTGGAAGTTGTATTGTCTTGGGGAATTCTCTAGGCGCGTCAGATTTTGCTGGCGCGAGGTCATAAATCTGGCGGAGCGAAAAACTCGGCTGGGCTCGCACCCCCTTTCACATAACGGTAAATTAAGGCAGTGGCGTGGCGCCATCCCGGCGGCAGGATTTCCCCTTTCCACAGAGCACGCCGTCTGGTGGGAGACGCTCGTGTTTGTTTCTTTCACAGCGCACTCAAGATTCCCCGCAGGGTTGGGAAATCCAAGGAAAACACTGGTGTTCGATTGTTTTCTGCATCGACAATTTAAACATCGATGTATCCCAATGTATCAGTAGCAAAACATCGATGTTTTCCAAAATCGACGTTAGATGTTTTGATGATATATAACTTTAAAATATACTTCTACTACTCACCTAAACGACGTTGTCGGGGTGTAAAAACATGCATCTTTCAAAACATAATTGGAATTTGATAAAAAAAAACACGTATGGCAATTTACACACTCGCATCACATCTCAATTCTCACTCCAAACTTCGCTTCAGTGGCCTCGGAATGAGCTGTTGAACTTGAAACCAACATACTGTCAACAAATTCTCGCAACTGGGAAGTGTTCCGAAACTGCTGCTATTGCCATATGTATTCTAAAATTTTCTCTTCGCTACAACTGACATTGCTGGCATCATCATCCGAAATAATTACACATTTCGTCACCGAAGATAATATATAATATTTTCAATTTTCATGTCTGCATAAAATCGATATTACCGATGCAATCGCCTGAACAACGTCGATGTAAAGCATCCATGTTTTTTTTTACAGATACATAGATGTTTCCTAAACCTCGATGTGGATTTCCCAACCCTATCACCCCGTCGTACAGGGGCGCCGTATGCAAAGCATTACAGGGTGGAATTAAACTCTACCGGCAAAGTTCGGCAGGTGGTTCCTCATCAAATAATAGACGTGTATGAGTGTGTGTGTCTATATATACCGGACGCAATTGAAAAAATTATAATAAACAATAGAGTGGGGTAGATGAGCACAAATGGAGCATGTTTAAATTGTGTATCATCCATAGTTAACCCACAATGGCAGTGGCAATGTGCAAAGGCGGGTATGCAACCACAATAATTAGGTAACAGGCAGTGCTATGAAATTATAATTTATTTAGACATTTGGGGCCCACAGTGTCTGTTCAAAGTGTCGGCTACCGTGGGCCACACAAACAGTAGCACAGCCCTGAAGCATGTTGCGACGCACACGTGCAAAGGTTTCCGAAGTGGCACTGATGGTGTCAAACTGCTCTCCGTATCTGCATCATGAGCTCATCCCTCGTGTCAAAGTGGTGTGGCATGCACCATCGATTTGGTGTGGACTCACAGTACAGTAGTTAGGTGGTGTGACGTCAGGTGAGCGCGGTGGCCATGCTGTGGGGCCTCCTCTACCTATGTGTCTACCGGTTCAGGGAGTGCACACGGAGGTGCCAGCTGGGGCTCCATCCTGCTGCAACCACATCACGAGCACCTAAAGGAACATGCTCAAATTATTCCAGTAGGAAGTTCTCAGGAACTGGAGATACGTAGCACGACTGAGACCATGCGGTACCGAGCGGTGTTCTCAGGCGCGCAGAACTGCGCGCAGGCTGGTTACAACGCCAAGTACACATAGTTGCATATCCACCTCTGCACATTGCCACTGCTACTAGCGGGTTAACTATGGACGTTAGACAATTTGTTCCTTGAGGAAATATGCTCAATTTGTACTCATCTACCCCACTCTGGTATTTATTAGGCTTCTTTCAGAAAGAAAGGCTTATGAGATCACTTTCCTGTCTGTGTGTGTGAGTGTGTGTATATGTGTGTGTGTCTTTGCATGTGTACCCCCCACTTTCAATTTTTGAACGCGTGAACCTAATTTCGATGTAACTCAGTACATACATAGTACTAAGTAAGGACACGCGACTTTTATGGTAATTTACTTACTTTCAAANGTGACTTTTATGGTAATTTACTTACTTTCAAAATGGCGGCCATTTTAAAATTATGGATGGTATGTTATATATTGAGAACCATTCGACCGATTTAAAAAAAATGTTGTATGCTGGCAGACCATTGTGTAAGCATTGTATTTTGATATAGATATTGTTGTTGATCCGCCATTTTGAAAAAATAGCACCAATGTAAAAATTAAATATTTTACATTATATGTCTATAACCATTTAATCAATTCTCAACCAACTTAGNGAATAGCACCAATGTAAAAATTAAATATTTTACATTATATGTCTATAACCATTTAATCAATTCTCAACCAACTTAGCAGGTAAGTAATATTGTGGTAGAACATATAAATGTGAGTGACTGAACCTGATTAGTTACTTACTTTCGTAAAGGTGGCCATATACAGGTTTTAAGCTTATTTAGTATATCTGCCATACAGTTTAACCAATTTCGACCACATTTTGTGTACTGAAAGTGTCTATAACAAGTATCATATATTAACAAATACCCACTTTTGTCGACAATTTTGTAAGATAGCGCCATACGAATAAATAAAGTTATTATGTCATAACTCTGCAAATAATTAAATGATTTCTTCCAAATTTGGCAAACAAGTAGTACTGAAACAGATGATGTTAAGTGATATGTTATAAGCATGTCTAATAATTATTTTCAAAATGGTGGCTATATAGTTATTTTAGATTAGAATGCTTTATAGTCTAAACTATGTAATCAATTCCAACATAACTTTGTATGCTGGCAGTAGACATTACAACTATCAAATGTATATACATGGAGTATCTATTCCCGCCATTTTGTAAGATAGTGCTGTGTGAGTAAATAAAGTTTTATTGTCGTATCTCGGGAAACAATTGACAGATTACTTCCAAATTTGGCAAACAAATAGTACTGCAGCAGGTGGTGTAAACTGATGTGTTTATGTAGGTCGGGCACTTATTTTCAGAATGGTGGCTATATAAATACTTTAGCAAAGTATATTTCATTAACGAAACAAATTCCAACCTAACTTTATATGCTTTCAATACCTGTTACAACAACCAAATTTTTCTATGCAGAGACTCACTTCTCTGCCATTTTTTAAGATAGCCCTACCAATAAAAAAANGTTACAACAACCAAATTTTTCTATGCAGAGACTCACTTCTCTGCCATTTTTTAAGATAGCCCTACCAATAAAAAAAATGATTTTATCTCGTACCTCGGGAAACAATCAAGCCATTCCTACAAAATTCGGCGAAGATGTTGTACTGTTGTAGGCCATAATAATACATTTATTGTTTTAAGTAGGACACACTTATTTTCATAATGGCGGCTGTAAAATCATTTAAGTTTAGCGGGTGATATCTACGAAATTATGTATTCTATGTTAACTTTGTATATTGGCAGCATACAATCATCTAAATTGCTACTACATAATATATATTTGTCCTGCATTTATGAAGATCGCCACATGAAAATTATGGAGGTTTTATGCAATGTCTCGTGGACCAATCAACCGATTCCACCAAATGTTACATTGAAACATTTCAAATACATTTGTACCAAATTGTGCACACCACAAATGCTACAGAAGGATATGTAGATTTTCATGATTTAAATGGGTCAGACAACGATGTTCAAAATGGCAGCTTCATAAATCATTTAGGTAAGTTTCACATATATATTAAACAATTTAACCAAATTCAACCAAAATTTGTATGTAGAGAGTAAACGTTAGAAGCATAGTATTAAAAGCCTCTTTTTTTCTGGAAATGTTGTACAGTAGCATCAAAAAAGAAAATAATTTTTTTTATCATATCTTAGGGACCAACCAATCTATTTCCATAAAATTCTTCACATAAGTAGCGCTACTCTATGTGATGTAAACTTACATGTTTTATGTAGCTCAGTTACTTATTATTAAAATAAAGGCCCTGTAAATATTTTAGGTTATAAAACCCTATCATTCGCAACATTATAATTATTCAATCAGAAGTTGATGCTCCGAATCCGACCTCCGTAATACAATGGATTGCACTCTAGCTTATAGTACGAGGTTTTCTGGGTTCAAGTCCCCGGTAAGGCATGTGTGTATTTGTAATTGTATCACTACTGTTGCATAAGCTTCTGGTTTCATTTCTAATGGTATTGCTTTGAAACAGATTTCAAGTCCTTTCTACCAACTCAGCTTTTAAGAAATTATTTAAAAATTAATTGCACCTATGTTGAGGAAAGTAGGCTCATTAGTTATATTGTAATGACGCAGTAATCTTAATTTTCGGGAATGGGACACGTGTTTCATTTTTTTTAAGCTTTGCTAAGCTTCGTAATATTTTTATCGGTATTCAAAATTAAAGCTGTGGTGGTTGGTTTACCGTGATAGTACGTTTATCAGGTGTCTGTTTACCGTTTCGTTTCGAACATCGTAGTTTTCAGTTTTTGTTAAGTGTCAGCATTATTTAGAAACTTTCAGAATGCGGCAACAAGTTTTGTTGTACGAGAAGTTCGTTTATCTGCATGTTAACGGCGCAGTTTTAGTTAAGTAAAACGCAGTTTCAATAACGTGTCAGTTTCGATAACGCGTGGTGAGAGGCAGCACAAAGACGCGTGTGTCTGTCGCCCTTCAAGTCACTTCAGGTCAGTTGCCCTTGAGAGCAGGTCAGTGCTTCAGGTCAAGTTGATATCGAGAAGTCGTCGGAATCAGTCGTCTTACAATGCTCGCCTAGGCCGCGTCGTGTGTGACGATAACCCCC
>NQII01000197.1:331365-362885 GCA_002778355.1 Clitarchus hookeri | reverse complement strand
ACACCGGCAAACTTGAACTTGCTAGATTATTCCTCTGCCGGTGTGGGAGGTCGCTGCATGTCTTATTTCTTCAGGCCAGTCTGTAAGAACAGTAATGATTCATAAACAACTGTGACTCTGTTCTGCCCATGTCTATTTATCTGTGCACGTTTCGCACTCTGCATATTATGAACTTCGGAAGTGAAATGTGTAACTTCAATAGTAAATAAAAGTATATAACAAATACTCTAGAACTTTACCTTCTTTTAAATGTAATTGGCGTCCATTTGACTGAGTCTCGTGTTCCACCTCTGAGCTAGTCGAGTGCAAGTCGGCAAACTTATAGCCGTGGTGTAACTGTAGCGCCCAACGTTACAATATCAGTAACGTTTTGTTATAATTTGTTCGAGTACACCCGGTTAATTCTATCAGAAGTGATCTCGCGTTGTTTTAATAAATCATTTTGAAAATCATCGCATGTAAAACGTGTTGGGTTGTTTCCTAAGTTAGACATGCAACACAGGCGTTTTATACTTCTGTTAACATAGAAGTATTTAAATGTTTGGTTAAACTGTGCTTATACTTAGCCTATATTTTATCTATAGATTACAATATTTCACTCATAATTAACATGAATAAAAACCGGGAGACAAATGTGTGTCCTGATAAATACCTAGTAAGAAACAGTTCTTATATAAAATGTTATTAAACTGCCTTCGTACGAAAATGCGTTGCGCTGTCACGTTGGTGTAATTTTCTAGACTTGGTTAAGCTTCGTATGAATGAGGCGAAGCAACAGCGTAAAAGTAGAACTTAAGCAGTTCTTCGGAAAATCTGGAAGTAACCATGAATGGACTATACATGGTGTTCCAAACATAGACGTCCGAACTGAAGAAAATGACAGAAGGGGACCAAGAACGACAAAATTTAACCAATACATATATGGTCCAATTTAAAAATTATGAATTTTTTTTTTGAGTTTTTAGACATATTGTACAATGCACCAAGAATTTTATCACAGTGACAGAAGTAATTGCCCCAGTTAAGTGACGTTTGTTACAAATGGTGCAATACTAGTGTAGCCACGTTACCAAATACCATTCAGGTCATTGTCATTACAGCGAAGTGAAAAATAATGACTTTCTTTTCTGAATATTTGTCACGAGTTTACTTAAGTTTATAAAATAATAAACTGCACAACTAATGCCTACCACTGGAAAAATTACCTGTTGTAAGCCTAATTGCAAGTACTTACTGATCATAATCTCTTATGAGAAGACTCTGACGAAGAAAAATTGGAAATATATTAAAAAAAAAAAAAACTAAGGTACGTTAATTTATAGAAGTGTTAATTTTATTGGCCAAGATTTTTTTAAAGAAATTGCGCGTAATTTTTTTTAAAACTCGAATAAGCACAAAAATTGTCCGGCGATTTGACTGTCTGCCGTATTGGGGAATGCTAATATTTGCCGTTATTCGTGCATTTTAAAGCGGCAACACATTACGAGCCACTTACGTTCAACGATACCTGCAATTGCAACGTAACAACTGTTGATGGCGGCGGCCAATTGGGCAAAGGCAAGTGTGGCGGTGAGTGATGCTACGTCGACACGCGATGCCGACACGCGATCTCGTAGCTGTTGGCAAACAGAACAAGTTGCTAGGAGCTACCGCTCAGTAGGCAGTGGCGGGTGGTTGAATTGCTGTATGGCGTACTCTTAAACTACGTGGCTGTTACCTGGTTTACAAAAACACAGCCCTGCAGGTGACGACACACCGCTAGTGAGCTTGCTCTTGAATGGTAGCAATACGTTCACTTTACCCCCTCCCCTTCCAACCTTGACTCCACCGAGATCACCGACTCTTGTTACGTACTACATTGCTAAAGCCTATTTGCGGTTTCTTCACACTTTTTAAAAAAGACCTTTGAAAAATCAACCCGACGTATGAACGTATGACGTGTTTTGTTGTCTTCTATATATGTCACGTAATACAAGTGTTTTTTACTTCTGTTGACATAAAACTACTGTATTTTTGGTTAAATTAATATTATATATATATATTTCAACTTTAAATTATTAACCTTTATTTTTAATTAATATGAATGAAAACAGTGAGGAAAGATGTTTGTTGGTAATGTCTAATAATAAATAGTTCTTATGCAAAATATTATTAAAGTGAGTGCGCACGAATGCGGTGTGCTGCCCTTTTGGTGTAATTTTCTAGTTTCGGTTAAGCTTTGTTTGCACGAGGCGGAGGAATATTCTGGAAGGAGAACTTTAGCAGGACTACAGAAAAAGTTGGAAGTAACCATGAATTGACTATACACGCCAATGACACTATGTGACCTCTCCGCCTAGTAAAAGATCAGTGCAAAAAATATATATTTCTATTATTATTTACTTTCATACAACGAAATCAATAAGTACACCAATCTAATGGGCGAGGACAGGGAATTTTCATTTCAAGGATTCAGACCAAAATTCGCCTTGATGGGAAAAGCAGTAAACCGGGACACCTAACCCGTGACATGTCGAAATGCGGTAGACATGTCGCTGAAAGGCGAATGATAAACACCACACCATGCAAAGTTAGTGAGGCTTATGCCTCGAAGTGTTAACACGAACACGAGATATGACTCGTTTCATTGTTTTTTTATTCAATTTTTTCCTTGTGGTCAAACTACTCGCCTCCGACCTAGGGGAAACGGGGTTCGATTCCCGGCGGGGTCACTCCCGGATTTTCGCACGTGGGAATCGTGCCGGACGATGCCGTTGGTCGGCGGGTTTTCTCGGGGATCTCCCATTTCCCCGCCGTTGAGCTCTGGCGCTGCTCCATACCTCGCTTTGACTTCATTGGCTCTCAAGATCTCGATGTTAAGAGCCGCCCAAATCTCTACACTCTCCACTCCACTCCTTTTTATCTTTCGGATAAAAACCAATGACGTTTGGAAAGTTTTCGTTCGTATATAATTTTAATATCAGCCATTTGGCTGTGTATAGTATTCGTAATGCCTAAGTGTGAAAATTTGTAACTGATTTACAAGCACACAGTACCCCGAAATATTCAGTAATTTTTGTCATGTGATGCGAACATCAAATGGCAGAAAACTAAAGTTTCCTTTTCCCACTCGCACCTGTCTGTGACGTCAATACACTCCATCGTGAAGTAAAGGAACGTACTGATGTTTTAACCAAATGCGCATGACATTACTGTCACATGCATCTGCTTCGCGTCCTTTACTTTTTACCTCCCCCTCAGGAGTATGAAGCGTAATGCTCCAAAGACACTGGAGGAGAGAAGGCAGGTTTACAACAGGCTACCGTGGACAGTGGCGTGTAGTGTAATTGCTTATGGGTAATCTGTGAGATGATCATTACATACACACACACGTGTGTCTGCATGCAAGCGAACACATGCGTTAGTATAATGATTATGGGGAGTCTGGCATACGGAATGGGGATTCGGAGCCTTGGAGCTGCTCATGTTCTGTTATTCCGGTTTGTAAGCGGCCACGTTCGATCCAGGTTACTTTGACCTTGACCTTATTCCCGTGACCTTGAATGACCTTGAACCCAAATAATTCCAAAAAATTTCAAAACAATTCCTTAAAATCTAAAAAAAAAAATGTTTAAAAAATACATTTAAAAACTTGTCAAAAATAAACATAAAATTATTGTTAAAAATTTATTTTAAAAATTATTATTAAAAATTTATTTAAAAATAACTTACATTTCTAGAGGTTACCCCAGCACCACGTCCAGCATGACGACTGACCCCACGCCAATGTTTCTCATTGGCTAATTACTCACCTTCATTCGACCAATTAGTAGGCAGGCCTCTAGCCCCTCACCAATACTCATTCCATCGTATGCAGGAAACTTGTTTTTTATTAGTTTGTCATTTGTTTTCATTTTCAACACCTAGCGGACACTAGTGTATTAATAATCGATTTCGCCACCAGGTGGGCTAGTGATTTACCCACCATGTGGCAACAATATTGGCTTATTTTTTTAAGTACAGGTGGTGCTGTCGGCCAATTACTCACGTTCGCTCGACCCCTTCCACTCCATGCCATATCTAGTCTACTGTCCATTTATTTTTAGTATTGTTCACTAGAGTGCAAAGGTGCACTGCTAACTCATGTTTCAACCACCAAAGATAATTTCCTATCACAAGTAACACCGGACATGCTGCCAAGAGTGTGGAACGAGTTTGGTTATCGCGTAGATGTCGTTTGAGCCGCTCGTGGTGGTCTCACTGAACATCAAGAACGTATGGTAAATAAACTTCACTGTTCCACGGTTCATGTGATTGGTCAGTCAAGGTTGTAGGTTGTTTGGTTTTGATATTATAGACCTTCAAAGTTGGGGTATTATTTTATACTCATCCTGTATATGGCAGTAGGGAAGTCCGTAGAGTAGCATGAGAATTCACGTGCGCGGAAAATAAAAGCAAACTGTTCGGGAATGAAGCCAATATTCCAGTGATAGTGCCGGGTAAGCAGTGCTTACCTAGCGTCTGTGAAATACACGCCAGTGGCCACGGTATACTGACGCGTGCCGCGATAAGGCTATTAGAACTGAGGCCGCTCCCGACCCTGAAAGATCGAATGACTTGGGCAGTAGCTACGCGAATTTTCTGGTAATAGCCTCACTTCCCGCTCAGCGAGACTCCTGTAGCGAAGAATGCTCTGATAGGGGTTGGCTCAGCTATACAAGTTGCGGCGTGCATCTGAGAAGAGTGTCTGGAGCCTTTGTACGGCCTCGAGCGCCGGGTGCGTGATGCCACATGGAACGACGAGCGGTGACGCAGTTATCAGCGAGTGCGGTCTGCGAGCATCGGGAGGGTAGAGAGGGAGACTGGCCGTCTGGGCTGTGGGAAAGTGATACTGGGTGCGTGACTGGCAGACATTTGGAATGATGCTAATCTATGGCAGTGAACATTTTGATCGTGCATGAGCAAATAATAGGTGAGAATGAAGTGATTGTAGCTAGTACAAGGACAGCGATGAGGACTTTAGTTACAATTGAGATTGGCATAAGATACATACTGCGCTCACTGATAGGGCAAGTGAAATAGTATAGATATGCAGTTTGAGGTTGTAAATAATGGCTGTGTGTAGTTTTATATCATTGTAGTAAAGGAATTAAAGTTAGTTATTTAAAATGTATTAATGCCTCCATTCCTCACGAGCTCGGATACGTCCCTTGCGACTTGTAACACTTCCCGATGCTAGCTCACTACACTCGCTGGTCACTGCGTCGCCGCTCGTCCTTCCTATGATTCCACGCACCTGGTGTTTAATGCCGTGCAAGGCTCCAGACACTCTTATCAGGCGCGAGGCACGCCGCAGATTATATAGCTGAGCTGACCCGACCCAGAAGATTGTTCGCACCACGAGTCACGCTGCGCTAGAAAAAAAAGGAGAGGGGAGCGATGACCAGAAAATTCGCGCTGCTACCGCCCAAGGACGGGAGTGGCATGAGTATCGATAGACTTATCGCGGCACGCGTCCGCGTTACGCGGCGGCCCATTTGTTTGTCCGTTCAAAACTGCAAAATTAAATTATTTCTTGCTGTAGACAAGTGAATTTGTTAACAATAACGGTTCAGTAAAGCAACCATTTCTTTATTTATGTTTATTTCGGTTCAGTAGGGTGTTGTGTTTACTTTCGCTCCATATTCCAAGCTAGAGTCCACCTTAGTGCCGGGACTGATTATCTTATTCCAGTTGTACGTAAGTCCTGTCCAAGTGTTTTAAGGTAAGTTTCAGTTGAGATTAGTAATTCCATTACGAGTTATGTCCGAATTGCACTGTACTATAAACTGGATAAAATACAAACTATGACGAACTGGGAGATTTCTTAGTTTCCTATTAATTTTCAACAGAAATTATAATTGAATGGCGCCACCGTGTTTTATCTTGAACACGGATCAAAATATTCTAAAATTCATTCGAAATCAAATACGTATTTTCATAATTAAATTTTTATTTACGCCTATATAATGACTGCCAATTCTGTAATGTGACTTTTGGGCTGTGCCCGTTTATAATTAGAACACAAATAATCCGATTTAAAAAAATTGCTAAGCCACAAATTTATTAAAATTTTTTCTAAGTATAGTTTATTTTGTGGGGCTATAGTTTAGTTAAGCAGAAGACTTCTAAAACTTATATTGTGTGAAACAATTTCATAATTTGTTTTATTTTCTTTGGTATACCTCCTACCTGACGCAACGTTTAATTTAATACTTGGGCAATCGTATTACCAACCAACAACTGATATTGTTATTAGGAAAACAACATTCAAATATCAGCGTATTACTTTAGTTAACATTAATACGAATTCCTACGAGTACTACTCTAACACTTAATATTAGGGCTAGTACTCAGTTAATACAATTTTTTTTTAATGTGACTTTTAAAAACAACTGCAAGCGGCAACTGCATATATTTCGAAGTTAACACTTACTAATGTATATACGGTAAAGTTTGGGGTCAATAAGGGAAAATATTTAAATTTCTTAATGCCTTATTGCTTATTTTAAATGTAATTCATTAGTAGTCAAAATTGTTTATTTATAAAAACTAGAGAAATAGATGACGTAAAACGAACAATTTTTTACACCTCCGTGGATTTAGACATCAGGTTGACGGCAATGGTAATTATTACTTGTTGCGGTAAAATAAACAATGAGCAGAAAGAATAAGTTAAGGAGAACTTTTGAAAGTTTTCAATTCAACTGCACGCCAAATAAACCTGATTTATTATGTTGGTATAAGCTAATTGGATCTAGCAGCAGCCCGTCAAATTTTTATTGAAGTTTCGTAATTGTC
The DNA here is from genome assembly GCA_002778355.1 of Clitarchus hookeri. Taxonomy (NCBI): domain Eukaryota; kingdom Metazoa; phylum Arthropoda; class Insecta; order Phasmatodea; family Phasmatidae; genus Clitarchus; species Clitarchus hookeri. Next base: position 356,066 of record NQII01000197.1, on the reverse strand, counting down.
GGAGTCATTGTCTCTGTATAGTCCGGAAAACCATCTCTGAGATTTCTGAATTATAAACCCTTCGTCTTTTCTCTCAGGCAAGACATTAACTGATAATAAGTCACTTGTAGGACTTTGAAGCCAGAGATCCAGGCAACACCGTGATATGTATGTCGAAAATGTTGCCATACTACCAGGCTTCGTACATCAACTCCACAACTGTGTGCTGTTTTCTCATAAACCAGACGAATGGAGATGTCCTACTACAATGACCTGATTTAAGTGTTATAGTCGGATAAATGTCGCAACACAGCAAGAAAAGATTTCTTAAGTAACACGTTTATAGCACAAATTAGGAAAAGTCATTTTTTTTAAAGAAGGTCTGAACTCTCCACCCACGAAAATTAAATACTACTAGATTTTTTACCGGTTTAGACTTATTGTAAATGTATGCACTTCCCAGCTAAGCTTTTATGGTTGAAAACCTGCCTTATATATAGGGTTAGGCCACAAAAAGACATGTATATATTTTTCCAGTAGTTTTCCTTAGTAAACGCATTAACAGAGTTTGTCATTTAAACTCATATTTGCCACATCTATAAAATAATAATAATTTACACTTTACACGTATCACACATGGATTATGCGAATATCCATACCAGTCTATACTAATATTATAAATGCGAAAGTCTGTTTGTTTGTTTGTCTGTTTGTCCTTCTTTCACGTCGCAACGGAGCAACGGATCGACGTGATTTTTTACACGAGATAGTTGGAGAGCCGAGAAGGGACATAGGCTACTTTGTATCCCAAGAAGATATCTCATTCCCTCGGAGAAATTCTTATTGGAAAATTAAAAAGTACACAAACAGAATAACAATGCAACGTCAATAATGCAAGGTCAACAATGCAACGTCGCAACCGACCAACAAACAGATCGACGTAATTTCTTGCACAGAAATAGTTTGAGGGCTAAAAGGTGATATTGGCTACGTTTTATCGCAAGAAAATATCTCAAAAGATGTACTCAGTATGTAATTTCCTTTAATCATTCTATGTTAAACGACATACCAATTGTAGTTTTAAAAATTGACAATAGATAGCATTCAAATAGTTTCATTTGCCTGCATTTACTTTTGGTTTCCTTTGATTCGCTTTTCGTTTTGGTTTTGTCGTTTAGGAATATTTGTATATTGTTCAATGTATTAGACTGGATTGATCTTTGGTACTGATTTGCACTTTGAATTGGATTTGTTGGTTTGGTATATGTTTTTGTTTGCTTTTTCGAATGTTTTTTTTTTTTCATAGTCTGTTAAATAATGACTCGCAAACTAAAATCAAGTCTTTCAAGAGCATCATCTCAAGCACAAGCGAAGATGTTTGCTCTATCGCAAGAGTCTTCAGAAGATGCCGAACTGAGAAGACAAGAGCAAGCACAGCGACAAGCTGCTTTGAGAGCCGCTGAATCGCCTGCTCAGATTCAGGAAAGGCTCGAAGAACAGGTCACGCGCCAGGAACATCTCAGGATATTAGAGACTCCTGCCGATACTCAACTCCGTCGAGATGAACAGGAAGAGCGCCAAGCCACTTTGAGAGCCTCAGAAATGCGTGAACAAACGCAGCTGCATTTAGATGAACAGACTAAGCGTCAAGTCATATTAAGAGCCTTCAAAACGCCTGTTCAGACCCAACTACGGCTGGAAGAACAAGCAGAATGACAGACTGCTTTAAGGGCATCCGAAACACCTGAACAGTCACAAGCGAGAAGAATCGCAAACGCGGAACTCCAAGCGGATCGTCGACGAGCTTTTCAAATAAACACTTGATCTTAATTAATTATAAGAATCATAGGCTTATTATTTTCGGACTCATGGACAAATCGTGCCGGTTTTGTAGCGCTTTGAAATGGAAAGATGAGACCGCAGGAAGGGATGTGCTGTATCAGCGGGAAAGTTTCCCTTCCTTTACTTGGTGAGCCGGAAGAGCCTCTGAAAACTCTCTTTTTGTATGACGTTGATGAATCACGGCGCTTTTTAAATAGTATAAGAAAGTACAACTCAAATTACATCTTTTGGAGTTGACAGAGAGATAATAATTCCCGGATTTTCGCTAACGTTTATTGTTCAAGGGCACGTTTATCATAGATTAGGTGCACTTTTTCCAGCTGTCAATAAACAGCATAAATTTTTGCAGGTATATTTCATTTGTAACGAAGAAATTGAAACAGACGGCCGCTGCCAATTTATTCCAGGAGTTGAAAGAGACACGGTGTTGAAAATTCAAAGAATGTTGCATGAACAAAACATCTTGATAAACACATTTAAAACCGCTTTAGAGAACCTGCCTCAAGAGAATTTTAATATAGTCGTCCATGCTAGTCGGACTCCGCGTGGAGAGCATGAGAGGCGCTACAATGCACCTTTAATTAATGAAATCACTGCAGTGGTGAGCGGTGTCCAGTTCTCATCACCAGAAAATGTCCTGCGAGCACATGACAATACCTTGACAAGGGTAGCCGACACTCACGTTTTACGACACTCTGCAATATCCGTTGATTTATAGCAAGGGACAAGATGGATATCACTTTGAAATTTCACTCATTAATCCTATAACAAAACAGCCTGTTCCGAACAAACATTTTTCGAGTATGGATTTTTATGCGTATCAAAACATGTTGCGAGAGAATGATTTCAACCTCTTCGCGCGGTGCAGACAACTTTTTCATAAATTTCTGGTCGACATGTATATCAAAGTAGAAAGCGAACGCGTCCGCTACATCTCTTTAAATAAAAAAATCTGCGAGTTGACAATTACATACATCTGCAAGATGCTATTAATAGCTATGCAAATGTAAACCCCAGTGATTTAGGTAAAATGGTAATTCTTCCGTCTTCATTCGTCAACAGCCCCCCGCTACTTGCACGAATACACCCANCCATTACCTGCACGAATACACCTAGGATACATTCTCCTATGTACGGAGTTACGGTAGACCCGATCTTTTTGTCACTTTCACTTGCAATCCCTCATGGAAGGAAATTACAGAGGAGTTAATGCCCAGACAAAAAGCTACTGACAGACACGATTTAGTTTCCAGAGTCTTTCGTTTAAAAGTTCCACATATAATGAATGTTATTACCAAAGGCAAAATATTCGGAGACGTACCGTGCTACATGTATTCCATTGAGTGGCAAAATCGAGGTTTGCCACATGTGCACATCCTAATATGGCTCAACGAGAAGCTGCGCCCCAACCAAATAGACGACTTAATAAGCGCTGAGATTCCGGATCCAGCACACTATAGTACAAAGCATGGTTCACGGTCCATGTGGCGTGCATAACCCAGCATCGCCTTGCATGAAAGGTGGGAAATGTACAAAACAATATCCACGAACCCTACTAAAAGAAAGAGTGCACAATGACAAAGGCTACCCGTTATACAGACGCAGAGTACCAGAATATAGTGGTAGGAAAGTCACTGTCAAGGTTCTCAGCGGGGTGTTCGTAACCTTAGACAATAGCTGGGTTGTGCCATATTCGCCCATTATATGTCAAATATTTAATGCTCACATTAATGTAGAAGCTTCCAGTGCTGGCCGCGCTATTATATATATATATACAAGTACATAAATAAAGTAAATTATCAGGCGATATTCAAACTCAGAAATGAAGGTGGGGTGCAGCCCATTAATGAAGTCAAGACCTTCCAAGCAGGGCGTTATGTCAGTAGCAACGAGGCGTGGCGGCTCCTTGGTTTCTCCTTACATGAGAGACATCCAACTATTACTCATCTTGCCGTGCACTTGGAAAACGGGGAGCGCGTGTACTTTAATGAGAGCAACTTCAATGAAAGGGTCTCATCACCGCCCAAGACCACACTAACAGCCTTTTTCCAGCTTTGTCAGACCGATTCTTTCGCAAAAACTTTGTTGTATGCCGAAGTACCCTGTTACTACACTTGGAACACTTCAAGAAAGGGGTGTAAACGCCGCGTTCAAGGCACGCCTGCTGAAAATCGGCCTGGAGTTAAATCATCAGATGCCCTCGGCCGTGCGAACTGCGTCCATGTAACAAATTTTGAATTTTTTCGGTTTGCGAATGCTGCTGCACCACGTCCGCGGTACGACAAGCCGTATAGACATAAAAGCAGTCAATGGTCAGGAATGCGCAACGTATAGAGAGGCATGTAAAGCTCTGCGTCTGTTAGAGAATGATAATCATTGGGACCAAACAATGGAGGAAGCCGTGCAGTGCCGGTCACCAGCCAAAACCAGGGAACTATATGCAACCCTCATATCATCTTACGGCCTTAGCAAACCCCAACAGTTGTGGGATAAGTACAAAGAGAACATGGCGGAAGACATTTTGCAACAGCTACAGCAGACACACGCGGACATGACATTCAATGAAAATACATTTATAATGAATCCCTTGCAAAAATTGAAGATAAAATAATTGCAATTGTGGGGAAAAAGTTAAGCGATTTCGAAATGATTATCCCTCCACGATCAGACGCAGGTGACTTAAGTGACGAAATTGTTAAACTATGATGTCACAGCGTTGCAGCAGCAAGTGACCAAAATAGTGCCCCGGTTATTACCGGAACAAAGACACGTGTTACGTCAAGTGGAGTCAGGGAATGGTGCACTTTTCTTTCTAGAAGCCCGTGGTGGAACGGGAAATACATTTTTGTTAAATTTATTGCTGGCCCATATAATAAAAGACAAAGAAATTGCTGTAGCCGTGGCTTCCTCCGACATAGCCGCTACACTACCGAGCGGGGGCCGTACCGCGCATTCCGTGTTAAAGTTGCCACTGAATCTTGCCCAGGAAGAGAAGAGTCACCCATCTGCAATTTTAGTAAAAATAGCGCTCGGGGTATAATGCTGCGTCAATGTAAGTTGTTAGTGTGGGACGAAAGAACAATGTCACACAAAAAAGCGATATAAGCCCTCAATCGAACTCTACAGGATATACGAAACAATACAGACATCATGGGAGGAATGGTTGTATTACTGGCTTGTGACTTCCGTCAAACTCTAACAGTGATTCAGAGGGGCAAACCTGCAGATGAAATCAAAGCCTGTCTCAAGTCGTCAAGCTTATGGGCAAATGTCAAGAAATTCATCTTGAAGACAAATATGAGAGTGCACCTCTGACGTTGATACAGGACATTTATGGTGATACACTATTGGAAATTGGAGTTGGGTTGTTAGATACAGATGGCGATGGCTTTGTGTTACTAATGGAGGATTTCAGTAATTTGGTGCAGAATGATACGGAACTGATTGCTAGTGTTTACCCAGATCTACAAAGTAATATAACTGACGACCAGTGGCTATGTAAAAGAGCGATTCTAGCACCAAAAAATGACATCGTTAATAAAATTAATACTAACATTTTGAAAGATATACAAGTAGAAACAACGGAGTATTTGTCAGTAGACACAGTCGTGGGGACAGAACAGAGCACTTCATATCCTGTAGAATTCCTGAATTCTCTAGAGTTGTCAGGTGGGCCCTCACATAAGCTCCGATTAAAATTAGGCGTTACGGTCATGCTTATGCGAAATTTAGATGCACCGCGATTATGTAACGGGACGAGGCTTCACGTCACACAACTTGGGCGGAGTAGGAAAGGGCGAGAACGTAATCATCTCCCGTATCTCTATAATCCCCACAGACCTCCCGTTCCAATTCAGAAGGTTGCAATTCCCTCTCAAGCTTAGTTTTGCTATTACAGTAAACAAAGCGCAAGAGCAAACATTACAGGTAGCGGGAGTGCTCTTGGAATAACCGTGCTTCTCTCATAACCAGCTCTACGTCGCATGTTCGAGTGTGCACAATGCCCAAAATCTCTACATCTTAGCGCCAGAACAACATCGTGTACAGTAGCGCCCTAAAATAGTGCTCTGTTCAGTGTTTATGATCAGTGTCTGTCCCTGTCTACTTACAAAACCGTTATTTCTCCCTATACGTTTGTTACTATAACCGCGTGAAAGAAGTCGCAGGTAAAAGCTAGAGTGTGTGTGTATATATATATATTTATTAATTTGGGTTTTAAGTAGTTTTCAGTTGTGTTCTCTAAAATGTAGATTATACAGCATCACAAAGCAGTAGGCCAAACAGTGAGAGAGACCGAAAGCATAAATATGCAACATTAACAGTTAAAGCATTTTTTTCTCTCCCGAAAAGGAATCCCTAGTTTAGCGTATGGCATTGTCAGACGGACTGATCTGTTAACGAGGGAATGGAAGACACGGGTATAAAAGGGAGGAAGTATACAGTGGAAGCTAGTCTTCTAATAAATTAGCTTTGTCGGTGTAATTTATGCTTGTGAAGATAGTGAGTGACCAGAATTTGCATACGCGTGTGTTTTTCTATTCGTCCTTAAGTAAATATTATTGAAACATGAACTCACACCTGCCTGGCCATCACCACATTTTCCAAAACAGTTTGCGGTTATTTGAGCACTTTTTAAATCAACATTTCAGAAATGTCACTGCCCCTACCTGCATATAATTTCACGCACACATTAACTGGTATGCAGCCAGTAAAGATGGTGACGACAGAGAGAAGGTAGTTCCATGTTTTAACGTTGAATTGAAAGTGGTAGGAAAACATTTGCGAATACAGAAATTATTTATTTTCCTTTCGGTTTTTTTTTGTAATGCAAATACGTAAGAATTAACATATTTGTAAAATATTTACGTTTCTAATAAGTTGACAGTTTCACCAGGGTGACGCACGAATAAAGCGATGGGGCCCACAGAAATGTTAATTTCACATATGGTGGAAGAATACAGAATGCGCATACAAGTAGATCTTCAGCGTGGCTTTTAACAGTGATCAGTTCACCGTGAACAGCCTTTACCAGTTCCACTTGCAGCCTACGGGAATGCGAAGCATTGTACGAGATGTGTATCAGTTCCCGAACTTCACTGCGATCAGTGTAGGAGACCCTGTTTACTGCTCTCCTTGCTTCCTCCCGCGGAGCTCATAAGACATTTCACTGCTGCACAAGACACTCCGTATCCGTTCCGCGCCGAACGCACGCGTGGGCGAGATGTCTGCGAGTATAGGCTATTCACTGTAAAGTGAGAACTTTTGAAATCCCTTTCATTTGGAATAAAAGTCAATAAATATATTTTATTTTAGCCTTAGACGTTAACTTCCGAGTGCGGTGGAATACATACACTGTGTGTATTACTAAAATGGCTATATATATATATATATATATATATATATATATATATATGGTTAAAGACTTAAAAACGGCTGAAAATAAAAAGTAACTATGGCCTCGAAAGTGCTCACTTTACCATGAACAGCCTATAACTACAGACACGCGTGCACTGTTAAAAATAACCGGCGACATTTATAAGGTTGAATGGGAACTGGAATCCTGGTTCCTCCGCAACCATTAATACACACAAACACAGCATGAATTCAAAATTAATTTAGCATAAAATATAATTAATCTATACGGTTCAAATTGCATTAGAAAGAAGATAATTCAATTTTAACCAATGCAAAATATTATTAACGAAATACATTAAATACACAGTAAATTAAAAAAATATATTTTAAAAATCTTTTAGAATCTGCTAATTTTCTATGAAGTTCATTGATAATTGTTCTCCTAAACAAAATTTCCGAAAAAAATTTGTTTCTAGGAAACACTTCATGCTTCTGAAATAATTACGTATTCTGTAAACTTGAACCGATTTTCTCATTTTAAAGTCTATATAAGTTACGTGTGAAAAAGCTTATATGCTTAATAATTTGAATTTAGTGGTTTCATTACAAAGTTAATTGCTGTCCATAAATATCTGCAATTTTATAATACAACGAAGCTAGTTTCAAGTAGCGCCTACAGAAAACTCATAAACTAAATCACACAATAATTAGCAAGCTGCCAGTTTAGCCAAGTTCGCAGATTTTGAGCCATTTACACTATTTCAGGTATGGGCGGCTCATAACATCGGGTCTGGTGAGTATGGAACAGCGCCGGAATACAAGAGAGGGGGAAACCGGATACCCCCGAGAAAACCCGCCTGCCAGCGACATCGTTCGGTATGATTCCCACGTGCGTGAATCCAGGAGCGACCCCACAGGGAACCGAACCCGATTCACCTAGGTGGGAGACGAGAGCCCTAGCCACTGCACCACCGTGGCCCCCAGGTTTAAAATGAAAGATTTTAAGACGGTTTTTTTTCGTGTGCGCTTGCTGATTATTTTCTGGTATGGTGTACCGACTGTAACAAAACTCTTAACACGTGGTTTCTGACTTAATCTTCCCACTACTCCCATGGGCTTATTTCATTAAAAATAAATATATTTATCTACTGTTTACATTTAGGGCCTATGTAAGCACGCATTAAACTTATATGACTGCTGTCGTAATGCATATGCTAATTAGCATACCTAGAAACTCCATAACAGTCAGTTTTAAATCCTTTTCAAACCCGCAAAATCTGGGGATACTGGATAAGTTCTTTGTTAGTTTTTACTAACGTTATTTGCTTTACATATTACCACGGATCTAAGAGAGTTCCGTATATATTTTTTTAATTACCAGAGTTGCTAATTGCATGACGATATGGAATTGAGAGTTCTCTGGGAGAGTGCTCGGACTTGGGTGCGAGTTCAGCTATTCGGCGAAGCTCGTGCGGAAAACGGGGACGAATCCTGATTGGCTGCTCAGCTTTCCACTCGGCGTTGTCCACGTGTGTGAGAAAACAGCTTCACCACCGCCTACGCAGTCTTAAGGCCATTGATGAATGCTAAACTTTTTAAGTTTAAACATTAACGAAATGTTGCAAATCGCAGCATTTAATAATACATTTCCAGTAGCATGGCGCGTATTTTAAACATTTTAAAGGATTGTTATTTTAAATAATAATACTAAAAATATTCAATATCTTCTCAAATGCAGATTTGAAAGTGTAGAAAATTAAGTGTTAATTGCTAGAAATAATTAAATAAATGACTGCTAGTAGTGACTTGAAGTATATGAAACGTAATTTTGAAATATATGTGTTGCACTGACTACAAAATAAATTTCGTACAATTCTGTCCCAAAAGTATTGGCTTACTTTTGGATAGTGTTTATTATTACTGTTGGGGAAAAAAAATTTTTAAAACAATTAGGTTAATCTACTAAGTGGTGTGTTTACTTTCATTGACTTTTGGTTTGGTTATGATGAGAGATAAAATCAGTGTCCTGTAATGGACGTTACGGCAGAGTGCGCGAACTTCTTCCGTCTCGAAGGTTGTCTTGTGAATGCACCTGCAACTGAGATCCTCACCTCCCTGCACACAGCCTCGGCTCTAAGAGGCGCATGTACGCTTCAGTGGCCACGCCATTTTGCATATAGCACGATTCCGAACTGTGATCATTTTCACCGCACGCCAGTGACCTTAGCGGTCCTGCCTGCCAAGCCGGCAGCCGCGAACTTCAAATGGGGAATCGACGTTAAACGAAATTTATTCTCATTAAGTCAATTTTAAAAATAACTATTTCAAACAAAAGCTATTTTTGACGCAAATTTCTCAGAAAAAATTGTTAAATAAAATAATTTTCGAAAAAAAAAAAAAAAATTATTTATTCTTTTTTTTTTGTAATATGTAAATTTCAATAATACATTTCAAAAATATATTAAACAAAACAATCGGTAAGATGTCTAAACTTAGCAACATTCCTCAAGAAATTTCACGTATAATACTTTTTTGTTTGAAATAGTTATCTTTAAAATTGGCGCAATGAGAAGGAATTTCGTTTAACATCAGTTCCCCATTTGAAATTCGCGGATGCCGGCTTGGAATGCAGGGCCGTTAACGAAAATCGCGGTGAAGATTCGCGCTCCGGCTAAGTACGTCCTCTTGCGTCGCCAACCTGGGCGATGGGGCGGCCCAGTGAGCCGCATCGATTGGCAGGTTACGGAGCTATTTCTGCCAAGTGTCATTTTCTCCACGACCGCCAATCCGCGTGGATGGGCGAAACGAGAGTCGTTTCATCCCCCTCCCCACTCCAGCAACTCCAGCCCATCTAACCCCTCTCACCCTTCGGACCCCGTTTGTTGCCGGCACGGTGGGTCATTTACCTCGGCGCCGAAATACCGCAACGCCGAGAGTACGATAAAGTCGAATACCACAGCGCCAAACGGTTGGGAAGAGCTTTCTACCGGGATGCCGGAATGACCACAAGGCCGAAATATTACTACGCTTTAACTTCACCACGTCAAAAGATTTTTTCTGTCGGAATGTAACGCAATATCTGGAAACGTCTATACGACATTCTCGATCGTGCCAAAACCTATAAATGCCACAACACCGATCGCCATGATGCCCAGAATTGATAATAAATCTGAGCTGGCATTTGCCCGTAAAACCAAACCCAGAACTGACCACAGAGACGAGTAAATAACAGACCATGACAGAAACTCCAAAGATGACCATAAAGATAAATGTTTAGTGGACCATTGTGCCGAATTTAAAGTCGACATGTCATCGAATCTTCTGCAACCTGTAACATAAATGAAAGAAATTGAAGCTTTGTATGTTTCCGTATGTTCTATTTCGCACATATAATTAAACCTTTTAAAAGTAAACCTACTGTAATCTAAGCTAAAAAAAACATATTGCCTCGCTCAGAATTTAGCTTTGTGGTCCATTATGGATGCGGAATTTTGATCAGTTATGCATACATTCAGTCTGTTGGACTTTGGTGATACGGTACAGTTAAGAAGTTATTCAGTATTTCCAGCAAATTTCTTGTGAAATTGTCGAACCTGCAAGGAATATTTGTGTTTCAATTTATTTTGCTGTTGTGGTATTTCAAAACTCTGATGCGGTCCTTTCACTGGAGAAAATGCTAATTGTTTATTAATTTTAATATGAGAAAGTTATTAATTAACGAACTGTTTTTTCAGTTGGCCGGTCCTTGGACAACTCTTGCCCGTTGGTGGTACTTTGAAACTTTCCATAACAACTCCTTAGTACGTATTCATTCACAAAGAACGAGCGTTTGTGATCAGAGCTCCCCCCAGTTTTAGCACGCTGTAGTTTAAGAGAGAAAAGGTGAGTTGAATTATGGCGTCCAAACAAAATTTAATCTCCTTTCGAATATTTATCTACTTTTTCCTCAGGCACGACAACAGATCGCATTCTCCCGCCTCCCTTTACAACTTTCCCCGTACCTCTGAGAGAGGGACAATGCCTCCACCCCAGGGAAAACTTTTCAAAAGTCCTACAGGAGATATCATTAAGCAGCACGTAAGGATTTATATCCAATTTACGTTTCCGCCTGCCGATTTGGCATTGTTTGAGATATACGACTGGAACTTGGGACACATTGTCTTCTCCTCAAACCTCAGCTATCAGGAAAGCAATTATGAAAAGGTTTTGAAAAAGTTTTCGGACTATCAATACTCTGGTTCTCGATTTTTACGACAACCGACAGTCCACCTTTAACCCCCTTTACTACAGTGGAACTGCTCACAAAAAAATACAAGAGATTCGACAAATAGCAACTTGGCAGACGAAATAAAACTGCATTTGCTAATTAGGTTTTAATAAGAAAGACGATCACGATGGTACAGACGACAGCAACCAAGTAGAGTTCAAGAAACCACAGTTGATACGTCGGGATTTGCGAGAAAATGGCCAAGAGATGACTATAAGAAGCGTTAAAAAAAACTGTAAATAGCAACTTAATACAACAAGAAACCTATGTCGTATACAGAAATCAAAGGTCTGATGGCAATATGATGTATGCGAATGTAAAAATTATACTCGTATCTTTAAATACTGGCGTTGTTAACGTCCCCGCTTTAGTGTATTTTCGCTAGCATGGCGAAAATAAAGGCGCGAATTAAGTATGGAACAAATTGTTAAACTACATGAAAATTCGACACTCAATGTTTGATCCCACAGCCTCGTTGCTGGAAGGTAAAGTCTCAGCGTCCTTGAGAATGGAGCTAGCCGAGTTGGAATTCACGTTGCAGTATTAACTACGGTTTCTTACTGATTAAATAACTGACATGTTTAAAAACCACATGCCTATTGATTTCCACATACATAACTCCGCTCCGGTTGGGTGATTTCAAATTGACAAGCCATTTAACTTAAAGTGAATAAATAACGTAGACAGTCACGTGGGCAAAATTAGAACTGTTCGTCACTTATTTTCATTTTCGACAGAAAACCACTTTCCACGACTAATTTTGTCTATAAGCTGGTCCAAATAAATGCAATGAAATTTCATGAAAGCCGCAAACCATAGACATAAAAAAATTGCGGAATTATTTTTATTGCATGCCACAATTTTGATTTAAGGAAAATTTTATTTAAAATTAACGTACACTGAATAATAATAGCCTCTAATTATGTGGTCTATTCAATACTTTATATCTCAGCAAGGGTGTAGAAATGCTAGACAGTACGAAATCTCCAAAAATACATCCAATGATTCCGTATAACTGTGAATGAGATGCAAGCTTTTGCTAGCTTTTTCAAAATCTTTATAAAAGATATTTCCTCATTTGGCTGGTTTTCAAGCGCTTCTGCAATAACTTGTTCCAAGTATTGATTTAGTAGAGGTGGTTCTGTACTCTTGTTTGAAGTTTAATTGAACTTCGTTACAAATGTTGAGCACTGGAAGGATACAACCTCACATATTCGAAGTTAAGCCATAAACATTCCACCTGGTCCACTTGCACAATTTTAATTTTTTTTAATGGTTGATTAGGAAAATGGGGCTGGGGTATAGGCCTGTACCAGAACCGTAGGTGTCCATCTATCTGCACCATGTACTTGTTTTCCCATCGCACAGTGTTTGTAATAAACGTTTTCAACATAAAGTACGAAAAGCACTCGCTATACGTTTTATTACGAAAAAAAAGTCGCTTTTCAGACTGATCGTGAACACAAGTTTTTACGTCATCTCACAGACCTTGAACAAACTCTAAAAAAAGTCATTGAATGCCATATTAGCAATAATTGCCACAACAGAAAAGTACCAGTTTAATATTTGCAAAAATGATACAGTTGACTGCACTGAACTTTATACGGATTTTCTTCTAATGACGTTATATACTCTGAAGAGCCAAAAAAACTGGTATAGGCGTGCGTATGCAAATAACAGAGGTACGGAACCAATTAGAGTAACGCGATGCGGTCGGCAGCTAGATCGGTCGCTGCTGCTACAATGGCAGGTTATCAAGATTTAAGTGAGTTTGAACGTGGTGATATAGTCGGCGCACGAGAGATGGGACACAGCATCTCCGAGGTAGCGATAACATTTGGATGTTCGCGTACGACCATTTCACGAGTGTACCGTGAACATCGGGAATCCGGTAAAACATCAACATCTTCGACATCGCTGCGGCCGGAAAAAAGATCGCGAAAGAACGGGACAAACGACGACCGACGAGAATCATCAAACGTGACAGACGTGCAACCCTTTCTCAAATTGGCCCAGATTGGATTTGTGGAGACTGCCCTGCAGGATTCGTGGTGTGAATCGCCTCCTGCATACCTTCAGACATTAGCCGAGTCCATGCCACGTCGTCTTGGGGCAGGACGATGTGCTGGTCTTGCTCTTGCCGTTCATTCTCATCTGTCTTGGAGTTNGACGAGGCGGCATTGTGTCGCGCGCCTCGTGACGACGACGTCCACGGGGTGACGCGGCCCGCGGGAGCAGCCTCGTCTTTGTGCGGGAAGTGCTGCGGTGAGCAGGAAGGAACAAAGGCTGCGAGAGCACTCTCCACTCGCCGAGCCGCGCCGGTCAATAAGCCCTCTGGAGGGCGTCGCGCTATCTCCGGCCGAACGCGAGCACGAACCCCCCGTCGAGCGAGAGGAAGAGGAAACGGCAGAAGTTACCTAGTCTATAGGAGACGGTCCCCTCCCCTCTCATTGTAAGCAGTTGTGTCTATTCTCTATTTTTTTTAAAGAGCTACAAAATATATCAACGTGGTTTTTTTTTTTCAGGACATAAGTGAAAGCCAATTTATAAATTCCCTTATTGAAATATAAATATCGTAATTGAAAAGTTTCACAAGTCAGTAAAAATCGCTGAACGTGGTACCTATCCCTCTTGAACTTTTTTTTTTTTGTAAAAACGGTGTTTTAAACTATAGGGAGAATTCTGTATCTTTCCTCAGCAGATTGCTGTATTGAAACCTTATAATAACAGCTTACAATCCTCAGGAAACGGAACACACGTAAAGCTTGTTTATGCTACTTTCCATCGCCGTCGCAATACTTCCTTACGGCCGGAAGTGACCTTGAGGGGTTAAAAAAAAACATTAATAGGGAGATCTCTTAACAGAACTCCGGTACAGAGCAGGTAGGGATCCAGAGGCGAAATGAGGCGAATGTTTGCGTATTCGGTCGCCGTGTTGCTGGTCGATTTTGTTCTGTAATATACGTAAAATGAGAGTAAGTTTCACTTGGTCAACCGAAACTCGAGACGCAAGAGGAAAATGAAAGGAATTTGAAACTGTTCAAAGAAATCTGTCTTCCGGGGATGTGTTGTAGTTTTGTGAAATGCTGTCAATGATAACGAGATAAAAAAATATTTATATAGTGTAGATATGAGAATTATAACTTAAAAGCTTGCTTCGTGCAAATCTCAAAAATGTATTGTAACACTCGGTTTGATTTAGGCTATAGTGTTAATTTAACTCATGGGGAATGGCTTCTTACAATTTCTTTGAAATCTGACGTGTGGTTCACCTTTTATTTCAAAATTTAGAATTGAAATATAACTGAGCAGCATAAAAAATTTCCAAGAAATATTCTTTTTGGCATTACAATAATATGAACAATTATTATATGCTATTGTTTAACGTATAAATTTAGTGTCATTTTGGGATCAGTACGAAAAAAAATTAAAACTTATATAACTAGATTTATTCTCTAACGAATAGGTCCTTTTCCTCTTTTTCCATACTTTTTTAGGCTATTTCTTTTTCGTATCACAACGAAAAAAATGTAGAATGCTGAAAATGTATAAAATAATTTTAGCCTCACGAACACACGTTAATGATGTTCAAGTGGTAAAAACATTTTTCTGTATTTTTTAGATATTTTAAGATTTTGTAATACAAAATCAATAACAATTTAATAAAAATGCCAAATATGTTTAAAAATTACTTTTGCGTATTTTTCTAAGATAATTGCCAGCATTTCAACCTTAAGTATTGTGCCAAAAAATTTCAAAACGTTATACGGACCCAATGTTTCATTTCAGCTGAAGTGTTTGCTGAAGTCTTAGGAACACCAAGAAAAAAAGTCTTCGAAATTTGGAATGTCATTCGCCGGCGATTACGGTAATTTCTAGCTTTTTTTAATTTAAATTTTATTGTAAAACTTAAAATAAAATTACAGCCGAACCAATTGAAAAATTTCCATGAAATTTGTTTATCTTATTCTAATCAGCAATGATTTTGAACTGTAGCAAAATATAATTACGCAAAATATCAAAATTTGTACGCTAAAGTATATAAATTATAAATTCCTGTAACTCCAGTAATTAAATTTTGTAAATTAATTTTTCGTGTTTTTTAATGCCATTCTCTGTAATAAAATAGATTTATAAACTTCCTTAAATATATGTATTATCATTTTAGGCACTTGAACGCCCCTAACAGGACTCCGTCGCAGAGTAGGTAAGTATCCAGAGATGTAAATTGAGGAGAGTTACGTCAATTCCGTCGCCATCTTACTGGCCAGTATTATTCTTTATTATAAGCTTGAATATTTTTTCTAGTAATACTATACCGAAACGCAAAATGAGTTGTAGTTTCTGAAGACAATGGAAACTGTTTGGTCAAGTTGCTGTTCACGAGACATTAAAGCGGATCACTGTGCACACGAATATGGCAGCGGACATTTCAGCTGTCACTTGTTGAGTACGCTTGAGTACGCTTGAGTACGCTTGAGTACGCTGAGAGCAAAGAGACCGAGCCACTACTTCGACTCTATGTCAATCTCTCCTGCGATTCTCGCAAGTGGGGATCGTGCCGGACGATGCCGCTGGTCGGCAGGTTTTCGCGGGGATCTCCGGTTTCCCCCGCCCTTGCATTCCGTCGCTGCTCCATTCTTACCTCATTTCGCCCTTCATCGGCTCTCAATACCTCGTTGTTAAGAGCCGTCCAATTCTCTCCACTCTACTCTTCTGCGATTCCATGCAGCCGATGCCAGTGAACAGGTTGTTAATAAAGGAGTATCCTTGCCATCTTGGATTTACGTATTTTCCTCCATAAACTAATTTTTGGAGACAATATTTAAAAACCAAACTAGTCAAGGCGTAGGGAACATCTTAACAGTTATTTCGAAATCCTACTTATTTTTCTTAGATGATTAGTTTCACATCTGTCACCGTGATCAAATATTACATATTTATTTAATAATGTCAATCCCACATGGAAAAATACAGCTATAATTGAAACCATACAACCAGTGTAAGAAGTCATCCATGTCATATCTGGTCATAAATTTTCATTACAAAGAAAAATTGGGATATTGAAATTTTTCCTCTGCGTAAATATTTTCGCAAAAAAAGGCGGCCCTACTAATTAGCTTACTTCACACTACACATAAATGCAAGTAATTTTGAGAATTTACTCAAAAGCCTAGATAGTAGCATTATGTGTTTAAAAATCTACGCAGAACGAACTTTAAACACGTAAGTTTATATAGCCTACTGTACCGCTACAAGTGTGAAGAATTTGGTGTAATTTAGTTGACTGGTCCCTGAAATATGGCATGAAACTCCATTTTCTTATTTGGTGCTATCCTACAAAATTACCTTTCAACAGGGGTTCTTTTCTAATAGATACTGTCAGCATAAAACATTTGGTTAGAGTGTTTAATATATATGACAAACATAACAAACTATTTATATTGCTGCCATTTTTAAAATCAATGTTTGACCCCACTTAAATCATGTAAGTTTACATGGCTTTCTGTAGCACTAATTTTGGGCAAAATTGGGTGAAAACTAGTTGAATTGTTCTGGAAATATGGAAAAACGTCCAACTTTATGAACAGGCAATAATTTTCAGAAAAAAAATCTGCAAAAGAGGATTTTTGTATGCATAATTAATGCTTCTAATTAAGATTGTTAGTTGAATTTTATTAAATTGTTTAATAGATATAACATGTTAAACTAAATTATTTATAATGTCATATTAAAAAGGCCTAAGAGACCTAGAACACGTTAGTTTACATACCCTACTGCAACACTACTTGGGTGTAAAATTTGGTGTGGATCGGGTGATGGTCCTCGATGTATGGCATAAAACCTCCATTATTCTCATGTGACCATCTTCATAAGGGAGGACGAAAAGGTTATGTATTAGCACGTTCGACAGTAGGCATATATATCACCAGTATACAAAGTTATGTTAGATCGGTTACATAGTTTCTTAGATAGAGCACACTAACCTAAAATGTTTTTAAAGCTGCCTTTCTTAAAATAAGTGTATGGCACAAATAAAAAGTATAAATTAATATGGCCTACCACAGTACAGCTTTTTTGCCAAATTTGGTAGAAATCGGCTTATTGTTTTCCGAGACATTACATAAAAACTTAATTAATTTCAAGTGAGGCTATCTTACAAAATGGCGGACTCGAGACAAGAAATTTGGACGACTCTTAACAACGAAGTCTTGAGAGCTGATGAGGGTAAAATGAGGTGAGAATGGAGCAGCGCCGGGATGCAAGAGCGGTCGAAACGGGAGATCCCCGAGAAAACCGTCCGGCCAACGGCATCGTCCGGAAAATCCGAGATTGACCCGGCCGGGGATTGAACCCGGTTCGCCTTGGTGGGAGGCTAGCAGTCTAACCTCTCAGCCACCGTGGTCCCTGCAAAATGGCGGAGAAATTAGGCTATGTAAAGACATATTTTCTGTTTCGTTGTAGATACTGCTAGCATATAAAGTTAAGTTGAAATTTGTTTCGTAGTTTCATATATATATTTCTGAGCTAATGAGTTTACGTGGCTGCTATTTTGAAAACAGGTAGCTGGACCATTCAAAACATATCAGTTTACATAGCCTGTCGTACGTAGTGCTACTTGTTTGCCAAATTTGATGAGAAAATGTTGGTTTTTCCCGGAGATATGACATAAATATTCTGTTTCGTCATATGATATTATCTTACAAAATTGTGGACAAAATACACGTCTTGTGGCTAATTTTATGGATTTGATTACATGGCTTCAACGATATAGCACACCAAGCTAGAATAGCTGTATGGCTGCCATTACGAAAATAAGTGTTTTGCCTACTTAAAACATACCAGTTTACATCAACCAACGCAGTAATACTTGTTTACCACATTTGGTAGGAATAGGCTGTTTCCTGAGATATGACATAAAAACATAATTACTTCGTTTGGCGCTATCTTAGAAAATGACGGAAAAACGTTGCTGTGTTGCCACGTGTGATGCTTGTAATCGTCCGGCGTGGTCGAAAACTATACAAGTCTTCGGATGTCCTTAATCAGTGACGGATTTACCAACAGGCTGAGTAGGTTGGAGCCTAGGGTGGCAGATTTTAAGGGCGGCAAATTTGGGGACAAATTTTTTTTTATGCCTTACAGAAATTAAAAATATTCATATTTATATACCTAAATGTTATTAGGTCCACACAAACAATTCAACATGTAATATGTTTCACCACTGAGATACATTTTTCTACAATATGCGTAGTCGCGTTTGGTTGCGGCGCGGGAACGAGTGACATGATCGTTCGCTAAGTGTGTCTGGCCGAATTGACTGCACGCGCGCAGCGCGGCGCGGCCACCGCGGGAGCCGAAGCGGGGTCGTGCTGTTGTAGGCTTACGCCGCGTGGTGGCATTGAGTTCCAGAGAGATAGATATAGAGCGGCGGCCGGCGATACAAACGGGCAAGTCCCGTCCCGTATTTACTTTTTCTGGTTGTGTGCTGTAATTTTTCAAAGTGTTTCGTGGATTGTATGAATAATTTCATAGCATAATATCACCGGTGCGTAGAAACTTATAGTAGGTAAGTAATCATAATATATTACAATAAATCATCCGTAACGAATCAGTAAGACGTAATTTAACTTGATAAATAGCTGTTTCGGAAGCTATGCAAAGAAATTTCAATTTTTTTGTTATATCATACTTAAATAAATTTCTTGTACTTATGTTAGGTAATTATTCAATGTCTGAAATCTGAACAAAGTATGTACGAGAAATAAAACTCCTAATGTACTCTTTTTTTATTTCAGTTCTTGGAATCCAAGAAATTGTTAGATTGAGTGATGGGAGAAAGCGAATTAGTGGATCTGAGTATAAAAAGGCCAAAATGAAAAAAAAGGAGAACAAGAACAGATTATCCGTAAAACAATAAAAATTGACAGTTTTTTTTTTAAGTGGAAGTGGAAGTAGTGTTGAAAAACCAGGAACTTCAACATGCACTCNGCACTGACACAATACAATCTGGAAAAGATGAAACGGATTTGAACTCTGCGGCCCAACAACAACAGTCATCTGTTGAACCATCTACTTTTTAAAAAACGGATATTTATGTTTTTGACGTAGAGGTGGTAAAGGAATCATCAATAAGTATAACAGTTGAAAATGCGTATCAGAATCAGACGTTAAGTAATGACCAAGTGCAAACAACAGTAAATCTAAACAAAGATCCAGCTTTATGGGAAATCAACGATACCTTAAGGGAGATTATCGCAAGGTACGGCTTCGATCAAAACAAGTCCTGTGACTTCTCTAAAAGTGAAAAAATATATGCTGATCAGCGTTGTTTCTTGCCAGTGAGTATCATCCAAAGAAAAATGAAAAATAATGAAGTGAATGACCGAAATTGGCTGGTTTATTCTGAAAGTAAAAGATCTGTATATTGCGGGCCCTGTTTGGCATTCGGTCGATTGGAGAATAAGACTCAGTTTGTGAACGAAGGATTTAATGACTAGAAAAATGCAGAACACCGAGTAGCTCAGCATGAAAACTCTGCGCGTCATAAATCTAGTATCCTTAGTTTGAAAGTTAGAAGTGAGATTGATGGCCGACTCGATAATTTACTGCATGTCCAGATTGATGAAGAAATTACTTATTGGAGAAAAATCCTGAAGAGGGTTGTTGCCGTAGTGAAGCGACTGTGTTCAAGAGGCCTCGCTTTCAGAGGAAAAAATAAAAAGTTCTGTGATCCACATAACGGAAATAATTGTATGATTTTGGAACTGTTATCTGAATTCGATCCTTTTTAGCCAGTCATATTAAACGATTTGGGAATCAAGGATCTGGAAGTACCAGTTACTTTTCAAAGACTGTTTGCGATGAATTTATTCACTTGATGGGTTATAAAGTCTTAAAACACATTGGAGACGAGATAAGAAGGGCGAAATATTTTTCCTTAATCATCGATTCAACACCAGATGTAGCACATGTGGACCAATTTACCCTAGTCATTAGATACGTTTTGGAAACAGGCGAACCGTGTGAAAGATTTATCAAGTTTTTGCCCTCAGTGGGACATAAAGCTGAAGAAATGTTTTCTGCCATTATTTCGGAACTCAAAACACTGGGCATAAATATTGAAGACTGTCGTGGACAATCATATGATAATGCCGCGAACATGTCTGGTGTGTACAATGGCTTACAGGCTCAAATTCAAAGCCAAGCACCTTTTGCTTTTTTCGTTCCTTGCTCTGCCCACTCTTTAAATTTAGTGGCAACTGCGGCTGCTGAATCTTGCACAGAAGCTTGTCGCTTCTTCATGTTGCTTCAAGAAATCTACGTCTTTTTTTGTAAGTTCGACGCAGCGTTGGCAAAAATTAATGACTGAAATCGGGAAACGGAAAACGCTAAAGAGAGTAGATCTGACACGTTGGTCAGCTAGAGAGGACGCATGTAGAAGTTTGAGAGATTGTTGGCACGAAGTCCTTAAAACTTTGGAATCAATAAAGGATGATTGTACTGAAAAGCCTGTAATGCGAAACGAAGCGACGGGAATGCTTTTGAATTTAGAAAAACTGGAAACGGCGATAATAGTTGTTGTGTGGAATGTTTTTTTTGGAAAGAATAAACAAAGTGATTGTTCAAATTCAGGCTTTTACCAAAGATTTGATCATTGTTGCCGATATTTACGAATCTCTTTGCAAGTTTTTCGTAGCTGAACGAGAAAATTTTAAGTATTTTGAACAAAAGGCGATGGAATTAAGCGTGTCGAAGCAGTATACAAAAGACATGGGAAAAAGACAACCGAAAAGGAAAAAAAATTATGATGAAACACCCGATGAAGAAATGAGAATGACTGCGAGTGATACTTTCAGGGTTAACACATTTCTCGTCCTCATTGATAGACTAGTATCCGAATTATAAAAACGGCAGGAGGCCTACAACAGGTTCACTGAAAATTTTTCATTTCTGACCAAAATGAGTGAATTGTCATCATCAACCCTTACGGAAAAAGCCCTTTTCTTGGAAGAAATGTATCCTAATGATTTAGAGACTGACTTAGTTCAAGAATGCATACATTTTCAATGCCACCTTTCTTCTGAAAGAATTTTGGTAAAACCAGATTGTGGATCATTGAAAAGTCTATCTTCGTTCCTGCGAAAACAGAATTTGCAAAACGTTTATCCAAACTTGGATATAGCAGTTCGCATGGCTCTATGTACACCAGCGTCAAATTGTTCGGGTGAAAGAAGCTTTTCTTGCTTAAAACGGGTGAAAAATTATTTAAGATCTACCTTAAGCCAAGAAAAGCTAAACGCCTTAGCTCATTTGTGCATAGAGTCAGAACTAATAAACAAGATTTTATACGACGATATAATTGATGATTTTGCCAACAGAAAATCGCGCAAAAAGGTATTGTAATACTTTCATAACTTAATTAATTGAATTTCATCGACATCATCAGCCGGATTGTTACCAGATAGTTGAATATATTGTTTTTAAACTGTAAGTAAGCGTAATAAAAATTATTTAATTACGTTTACCGAATGTACATTATTGTGTAAGTAGTATTGATGCATACCTTACCCCGCCTTATTAGTAGTATATGATTGAGCTTTTATTAGCTCAGAAATATACCCAAAAACTATTTCTTGTACAATCTTAACTAAATTGTTGGGTTGTAAAAATATTCTAGAAACTGACAAGGTCGAGTAGAGGTCGGTAGGGGCGGCAAAATTTGAATAGCCTACTGGCGGCAAATGTGTAAATCCGCCACTGCCCTTACTAAGTGCTATATGTGTACTGAGTTTCATGAAATTAGATTCACGCGTTCAAACGTTTCTNGGGGGGGGGGGGGCACACACGCGCACAGGCACATACACACAGACAGGAAAGTAGACTAAAGGGCTTCGGGTACATCGTATCATGGTTGAAAATCCCCCATCTTAAATTTAACTGAATATAAAAAATAACTAAAATTTTTGCTTTTGAGATTTTTAGATAATTGTATATTACCTAAAAAGTTCCGAAAGTTTCGAAAATTCCAAACAGTTATTCCACAAAACAATATCTAATTTAGTTTTCGCTCCACCACCCCGGTATGTTGGACGCCATTTTAGAATTCGTTGCCAAACCGAACAATTTATTACAAGAATTATAGCACCTCAAAAATATTACAAACTTATAAATGTATTATAAATATAATAAATTAAATACTATTTTTTACTTGATTCTGTTTAAAAATTTAACTGTCTTTAAAAGAATTTCAAGTTTCAATACAATAAAGGAAGTTAATTTTTTTTTATAAAGTTATAAAGGAAATTTATATTGGTCTTTCGTTTAAACCCAGGAAAGAGTCAAAATTTAAAAAAAAATGTATAAGAGTACATTAAACATTGCTTAGCTAAAATATTATTGTTAAAATTTTATTGCTAATTGGCTGTGCTTTACAAGAGCGTAGAGGTTCTAGAGCATACATTAAGTGTTATAAGTCGCTAGGGCGTTACAATCAGACGACTAAGTTCCGTTCTTGAATCCATTTTAGGTTAAGTTTAGATTATTTTAGCTTGTAGGCCGTCCATTTTCGGTCTGCCGGCACAAAAGCGGAGGCGCTGACAAACACAAGCAAATAAAAAACAACGTATTTTTAAAACTTATTAATTATTCCACAGGGTAGGAACTCCCCATTGATCAGTGATGGAACAAAGGGGGTGGGAGGGGACACGCATGCACTATTCCGACGCTCCCTTGAGATCAGGGCACATCTGGTACGGAAACATTTCCCGTCCCTTCGACCCTGAGGACTCCGGACGCGGGAGAACTGTGTCTTCCTGCCGTTATCCTAGTGAATGTTGTTCCTGCTAAATAAACCACCGTGCAGTGTTTAGGGGAAGTACGTTATAGAGCTAAGAATAACTCCCATCCTAATGATGGGCTTTTCCCCCCTGAACGTGCAGGGGGGAAAACGGAAGTGCCCCTAGAAAACCCAACAGCAAACAGCAACGTCCGCCACGTTCCCAACATGCAATAATGCGCACTCGGAACCACAGGGAGCTGTCAGAACTACATTTTAGTAACACCAGTTCCGTGTTATGTGATTCGAGTGAACGACAATTCGTAGATGTGAGTTTCTAGTATTTTATACTTCTAAAGCAAGTTCTTCTATTGAAAGGTCGTTCTCACAACTTTGTCTCGGCTGTATGATCGTAATAAGGTGTGAATTTCGAATTTCGATAGTGTGGCGTTTATAAAAATATGTGGTTCTTAAATGCGTGTTTCGCCTGTACGATAGTTTTGAAATCCGCGATTGTGTCGTATTATCGTGCTAGAGGGTGGATTTCAGATACATGTCGTTTTAAACATACGTGATTTTAAATTATGTGTTTTTGGCCGAATTATAGTTCTAACACTCCTTGTGTTTCCCGGGTGTGACGGTTCGGTTGTCTGTGTTTCGAACGAATGCTGGTTTCGAGTTGTGTGTTTCTGTTGAATGACTGTTACAATGTGACGCTGATAAATTATGTGGCGTTGTTTGTATAGTATTCCATATTCCATTACGTGACAGTTCAAAGTTGTGTATTTTTAGCGTATGTGCGGAGACACCAGGAACAGAAACCATATCACTGTGTTGGTAGGCCGATAAACTGACCACTCGGCAACCGAGATATGCTATACGTA
Organism: Clitarchus hookeri; assembly: GCA_002778355.1. Lineage (NCBI taxonomy): Eukaryota > Metazoa > Arthropoda > Insecta > Phasmatodea > Phasmatidae > Clitarchus > Clitarchus hookeri. The sequence continues at coordinate 331,960 of NQII01000197.1, read as the reverse complement.
TTCAATGTGAACGACAAGCTACTACCAAAATATAATTTGATACTGACATTCATATTAGAATACAACCAACTCCCTTAATTTATATGAATTACAGTTGCTCTGCAAACATACAATTAAATTTTTCTCAAAAGGACAAACATTAGGCACCCGTGAAAATATTACCAAGGTCTATGTAGAGTCTACACTACAGATTACAATATAACTGAATATGTATACCAGGTCAAAAACATTTTTCCTGTAAACGGATGTCAAATCCAAATTTTTTTTTCAATTCTATCCACATAAGACGCTGATATTTATATTGATACCTGCCAAATGCTGAAGTTTGGAAGTGGGTATTGATTCTGCCTTACGGCGTGAGGCGTCAGCATTTGATGCTAGCCCTCAGTGGCAGGGAGTAGGAATACGTCGACACTGTTGTCGCTAGGTCCAATTTACTAATAAATTACACTGTATTTGTGAGTTCACATATTCGAGTTTTATTGTTGCTTGAACAGTTTAACTGGTACATGAACTCACGAGACAAACTCCCCTCCCCTGTTTCTATGTAGGCTATGTATGGTTTGACGCCGCGATTGGTGTCGTGGGGGGGGGG
>NQII01000197.1:303517-329937 GCA_002778355.1 Clitarchus hookeri | reverse complement strand
TCTGAGGGAAAGTTAGGGCTTCTGTGTCACAAACCAGTTTGTGAGGGGCACACCCTCTTACAATTTTAGAACATCGCAGTCCCGCAAACCCTAGGCAATGCTGGGGGGAGGGGGGAGGGAGTTGTCTCACACTTTAAAAATTGACACAAAGTATAAACAAAATAAACCCTGGTCACATAGCACACTCCTCTTACATCCTTACAATTAATTACACTGGTTCCTTACACACTCTGTTCTGCCGCACTACCCAGCCCGTCCAGGCGGGGTCATTTTTTTTACTGAACAGTTTCTCATTGAACAGTTGCCAACAGGTTATGCGAGCAAGCTCCCCTTACTACTTAGGGACAACAATCCTGTTATCTTATGAGCCTCTCTGCCGCTCCGCACCAGCGGTCTGACGGTGGGCCAAGATAAGCCACATTGACCCTAGCGGTAAAATAAACACACTTTATTCATGGGGCTGGTCGGCCCTTCAACACGAAAAAAAACACATCGTTTTCTCCTCCGACCTTGTGACTCGTGACTCGTACCCGAAAGAAACAACTTACAATGGCTGAGGCTCTAAATCTCGAATTCTAATACATAGTTACACCTTTTTATCCACGTCACTTGCCAACGGTAAACGACAAGCGAACATCGGTAAACCCTAAATAACCATTGCTACATAATGAGACTGATGAAGTGAAACATCGGTAACAATAATAACCACTCTCAAACCTAGCGGTAAACGACTGGTACATAATTGCGCCTTTCTCGGGGTTAACAACGCCATGCATGGCCCTGGCCGTGACGTGAACACACGTTATTTATGAGGGCAGGTGGGCCTCTCAAAAAAAACTTCCCGGCGGTACTTTTACTCGCTCTGACTCTGGCGGTAAAAAAAACTCATATTCCTATCTCGGCTGGCGGCTTAACTCTCGAATTTCACCTTACACCCTAACCCTTGTTAAACATAACACCAACTCTGATGAGCTAAAATCACACGAATTTAAACGTATTTTAATTACCGCAGCACTGCCACTTTACCGCATAAAACCACTACATACCTTAAGAATTTCTTATTAAAACTCTAAGCCAAAGATTTCAAAAAGACCGTAAAAAATTTTGCCACTTGTAGAAATTTTCTTCAAAAATTTTATTTCAGAACTTTAAAATCACTGGTTAACCTATAAATGAGTCACTTAAAAATAATCTAAGTTATCTCGGACCTTTTACATAACATAACCTTTCGTTCTACCCAACTCGCGCCATTGAAATAAAACATTTAATTTTCCCGATACACTACCTGTAATCACCACGCGTCTCGCGTCTCACACATCCGCGCTGCCATTTCGCGCGGCCTGCGAGAGCCCCGTAATTGGCCAGAGCTTCGGCCTCTTCCGGGCCTTTAACCTCGTAGATTAAAAATTACTAATTCTTACTCGTTTTTCAAGCGATGCTTACTGACCTACGGACTTTTTTCAGTAGTAATACTTTAACACAATATAAAACGCCTGATTTAAAACCATGATTCTCGCCCTCAGCGTCGTTACGCGAAATATATTCGTCACAAGCGGCCCACTCATACAACAAAAACGTATTATAAAATGCAGTCAACGTCATAAGCCATGACAATTAAGAAATTAAATAACTCACATATGGTTCTCTACACTATATTTAGTAGGCAGCTTTTTTTTCTTCGTAATCCTTTACATACTATATACCTCCAGTAACAGGTATATGAAAATTAATTCTTAGCCACTTAACCAAACTTTAGCGATTAAAAAGTATTAAGATTATTGCCACTGTCTGTGTAGTGACAGGTTGTAATTCTTACTGGCATTTCTTACTGGTATCTGTTGGGTTATCTTTTAACACACTCCCTGCCGCCTGACGAGCGGTCTGACGGGGCAACGATACACAAAACGACACTGCCTCTGGCAGTGAAGTACACACACTCGTAAACAATGCTTTACAGTGGTAACCAACAAGTACAATCACTGTAGATGTCGTGACTCTTTGGTTGCGGTCTTTCGTGGTTTTTACTGTGCATGTTTGAACACATAATTACACTACAACATTGACCTGATAAGTTGGCTAAAGGCCTCTCCACACTTCGTACTTGCGGTTTTGAAATGAATGAAACTAATCGGTCACTTTGCACTCGGTAAACAAAATATCTTCTTCTGCATGGTCTCACCTTTGTTTCTCTAGAAGAGGGGGGGGTGTAGTGTGGTTGACACTTTACCTGGTGCTGCCCGCCTTCACGGCCCCTGGAATAGGCGGGGCCTGGAGAAGTCCCGTCGGTTGTTTACTTACAGCTGGCTGGAAAGAGATCGCCTGCTGGGGGGAGGGGGAAGGTCCCCCCCTTCCATCTCTCGTTCAGTTGACGGCTGCGGGCTGCTGTCTCGTCCTGCCGATTAGTCGGGTCTGCATGGTACTGCCTCGCCTCGCTGAAGTTGGCTGGGTACGACTCTCTGCCGATGCAGTCCGCTTCCTTCCTTCTTCGTTCGTGTTGCGTCACACTTCTCGTCGTCCGCTTCACATGGGTATTCCCGTGCGCGCTAGGTTTCGCGGCGCTGAAGTCGCCTTTGAAACTCCCGTGCGCACTCCCGGGTTTGTTTATCTTCGGGCACCGACTGCGCGATCTTACTGGGTTTATTTGGCTGCTTGCTTTTACCCTTATCTCGCAGTCTCTGTACCATACAGTGAACTATTTTCCTGCCCTTTCTCTGCCGCTCATCCGAGTGGTCTTATGGCGGGCGGAAATACTGGTATACATGTTGAGAAAATGTCACTATTCTTTTCCAAATCCAGGGAATTAGTACTTACATTTTCCTATTTTATCTTTCACCGGCGCTCTGGTTACTGTAGTTTGTCTGCACGGTAATTACCTGTCTGCCTGAACCCACATCCTTTTCACCATCCAGTGAAAGAGACCTATCTTCGCTCATACGTCCTCCTGCCCGCTACTGGCATTCGCTCCACGTTTCCTCTCCCGTTCGCTAATTTCTCCCTCGTTAATTGGCACTCCTTAAAGTAATATTACTGGACGCTACAGGGTGTTTTGTCATAGCCTCCCTTACGTCTCTGTTTAGCCTGGCTGGCTCGTTACCGTTCACCGCCTGGTGACCTAGTAACCCACTGGGGGTTTCTATTCTTCTCTGCCTTCCTCCTAAATTCCGCGCACACCTGCGCCTACCCTTTCCTCGTCCGGTTTATTACCTCGCTCCCTTTTTCAGTTATACTGTCGGTAACTGGGCGCCACGAGGGATAATTGTATTTTTATTTTTATTTTATTTTATGACCCCCTCGAAGTCGTAAATGTGCTAGCTGCTTGGTCGGGGCATGGTCCCCTTTATCCCGGGTAATTTAGCTTGTCCTTGCTTCCATCTATACAGAATTCAGCGTGCCCCTTAGTTGGGTGCCAAAAATTGATACCTGCCAAATGCTGAAGTTTGGAAGTAGGTATTGATTCTGCCTTACGGCGTGAGGCGTCAGCATTTGATGCTAGCCCTCAGTGACAGGGCATAGGAATACATCGACACTGTTGTCTCTAGGTCCAATTTACTAATAAATTACACTTTATATGTGAGTTCACATAATCGAGTTTTATTGTTACTTGAACAGGTTAACTGGTACATGAACTCACGAGACAAACTCCCCTCCCCTTTTTCTATGTAGGCTACATTAGGTTTGACACCGCGATTGGCGTCGTGGGGGGGGGGGAAGATTCTTAACACTTGGTGTAGAACTACTTATCTGACACTGCTGCGCTGTCTTCCCTCGGCTGGCGGTGGGGCGTCCCGACGCCTGCTCTCAGAACCCCTCCTCCCGAATCCACTCAGCACTCTTCGTTTGACGAAGTCGGACTGACTTTTCTCGGATTCTTCCTGCCGCATGTCCCGCTTGACGGCCTCCGACTGAGGTCCACGTCTTGATGCATTTGGCGAACTCGTTTTCTCTCGGCTCCCGGTACACCCTTCTCGTTTGACGAAGTCTGACTGACTTTTCTCGGATTCTTCCCGCCGCACGTCCCGTTTGATGTCCTCCTACTGAGGTCGACGTCGTGATGCATTCTCGATCCTCGACTGACTCTGACTGACTGACTGCTCGATCTGCGACTGACTGACTGACTCGTTCATCGCACTGGCTTCGTCCGGCTCTGACCCGGACACCTCGCTTCAGGTCCCCCGACTGACTGATTCGATGTCTCTCAACTGACTGCTCGTTGCTCCCCCCTTCATGTGGTTTTGTAGCGTCCATCACCATATTCAACTTCCCCCGTCTCTGCACGTGTTCCGGGTGCTTGTCGTCCCCCCGGGTCATAAAACTCGTGGCCACTGCTCGTGTGGTCCGCAGCCGGCCTGGCGTCGTCCCTTGGTTCTGGCCTGGAAGTTTATTGTCCCGTTCTGCACGCACGTCCACTAAAAGCTCTCAGGGTTTATTGCGGTACAACCCTGGGACAGATGCCGCTGGTGGTGGGGTCTCGGTGTCCCTTGGGCAGCTGCAAAATGCAGCTGTGTCCGCGCCCTGGTGCCTTCCGTTGTCTCCGGATGTCGTCTGCACGTGCAGGAACAATTGCACGTGCAGAAACCTTTGGTAGCGTGCCTTTGCAGCTGCGAGGCTCCTGGCGTCACTCTTCCGGCGCGTCCACAAAACCCTTAATCCTTATTGCGGTCGTCCGCCGGCAAGCTTCGCCAGAGCGTGTGTTCTGACGAATAAAATATAGGCACACAGAATGCGTCAATATATTCGAACAAACAAGCATTTTACTCTGTACAGTACATCAGAATACAAGACATAGACTGTGCTCGAATTGACCGCTTAGTAAATTAGTATTTCAGTATTTAGTACTGTTCAATTCGGACGCCGTTGATAGCCAATTGTTCAAATATGGTTCCAATGTAGAAATTAATTATTTTAATAAGTTTTGTTACATACTAAATACTAAAATACCAAATACGTCATAATTTTAGTCGACTAATTCTGGTCACGTGACCATTTAGTAAACTAAAAGTGCCAATTCTAGCACTACCATAGTTTATTTTTTCTTGCATCTATTAAAACCAAGAGTTGAAAAGTCACCAATTAAATTATAAAACGTTGAGTTTTATTATGGCTACACGAGAAATAATTAATCTTTCATTTACACGACTTTTATTTCCTTCCCATCTCCGCAGCTCTCGTTTTAAAACGAATACTGCGCATTAAATTACTTCGTTATATTTCAACTACAATTGAGTTGTCTTCGGAGCCCGCTCTGGGTCCTTGTTCTTCTCGAAATTAATGACCGTAGCTAATTTCTTCTTCGCAGCCTCCGGCGCAGAAACGAGGTCCAACTTAACGACTTCCATGATCACTTTCTTTAATAGAATGCCACTGCAGTGAAAAATTTCCCTTAAAGACTTCCCTCGAAATTCACCAAGACATAGATGTTAGAAAGTTCAGCATTCTGAATTACAGTAAACTAAATCTTTTACCAATAATTTCTGTGCCATGTTAAGATCGTTTTCTTTAGCAGTGCGTTTGACAAATTTAAATATATATTTAATGAAGACACAACTCACCAGAACGCTTTTAATACACTTACTCCTACGTGAACAAAAAATAGAAGAATACAAAATTATAGTAATAATGTGCTTGACTATATATTTTATGACACATGACACCTTCCTTGAATGATAAAACTGGGTCGCATGCATTTCTCTGACAAATTCTACGAACTGTTTTTGTTAATGTCACAAGTAAAATTTAATTTAATAAAACATTAAATTACAAAAGTTAGACCCGCGCGTAACTAAAAGTAAACTTCTAATTGTTTCAAGTTAAAACGGCTAACAAGTACAACAAAATATTCCAAATTTTGGAAGGGGAGAGGGGGGTCAGAATTTCTCCATGACTTATTCCCCCGAAGCCCATTGGATTCCCATGTCCACGCCATGAGATATTTCAATCGGGTTGTATCAAAACATAAATTTATATTTGTGAAAAGGCAATTGTTAACACGAATGTGAGCCTTAATGACAAGTCAAAACGGACAGATTTTGCAAGATGTACGTAAGGCTGGCGAAATGTTCACATGCGTATACACAAGATGGTATCGCCAAATTTTAGATAGCAATGAAAGATTTGCTTAATTCTAGAACTTGCAGAGTGTGACAAAAATGTTCAGCTATTTTTAAAACTTTGAAGAGGTACATCTTTTTAAATTAGTAGTGCCACGCAATAATTTCGTCTGAACTGTGCCACATATATCACACAATGAAAAAACATGCATGTGGAGGATAGAGGTGTCACATAAACACAAAGGAGTGATCTCTAAAACGTATTGGACACAAGTACTGACATACACAATAGAAACATGAGACATGGGAATGATTAAAAGATATGAAAACAAAATACAGCCATGTGAGTTCACCAGTGGTGTAGTAGACAATGGAGAACACTGTTCAGGAATTTCTTCCACTGGTGGGAATAGAAAAGAAAATGTCGCCGAGAAAGATGATTAACAAACACAAGTCATATTTCCACGTACGGTGCTTGCTAAACGTTGAATCGTCGATCGCACAGAGGTTTACAAATTGTTACGTGGTAGCGTGATTTGAACCAGAGCTCTGAGCACAGTACTTCCCTGCGATGGTGATGATTTTTTCCACTGACTTTCACCCCGACTTGCACTTGTTAAGTACGTGCAGGAAATCTTAGTAAGTCTCTCTCGCCCAGACACGCGAAAGTTGTACGGGTTCTCAGAGCCACAGTTACTGGCCTTCACTCGTCAGTTATCTTACCCAGTACATACGAGTTACAAAAAAATCTCTAGCAAATACGTCCACTTTTATCGATCTGTCCAGAAATACAATTTTGGGTTGGGGAGAGGGCAAGAACACTCATCTAATACTACCTCTGATTAAGTATAAAACAAGTTTCCGTTTATACTACAAATAATGAAAGCAAATGAAGAAGTGGGTGTACAGACAACTAAGAGCAAAATGCAAATAATTTAAAGTAATGATCAAACAAAAATTTTCTTGTTAATCGAAAAAGTTGGCGCAGTGGTAGAACGCTGATCTTACATCCAGGAGGACCCGGTTGAGATTCCTGGTCCAGCCATACAGATTTCAGATTCCCGGGTTTCTCGAAATCATTTTTCATAAGAAACTTCCATGGTAAACAACTATCCGTGGTTTCTTCATACAGGCCACTGCCATCTCCCACTTGCTGTTGAATATCCAATCAAATGGTTCCTACTGTAACGTGTCACTGGTGCGCGCCGCTGACCTTGGCCCGCCCCACGTGAGCGAACGAAGAGGACAGAGAGTCGTGATACGATAATGGGCGGCAAGTCAATGGAATGTTTTGAATGACAAGCTAGATATAATCCTACCAGGGTTTAGTGTTATGAAGGCATTCTGCTGTCATAACCTTTTGGCAGTTCACCGCTCCTGACCTTCGGCGAATAGGATTTCTGCGTTTAGTTCCTCTCAGCCTGACTCGGGCTGTGTTGAGCCTTCCAGATGGCCAGGGCGACCGATATAAAAGTGTGACAGGCCTCTGAGCCGGCAGTTGTTGAATGGATGAGTAGTTGAGGCATCGAGCGAAGGACGAGAGAGAAGAGAAGCGCGCGGCGAGATAAGTGCCCAGCGGGAGGAAAGGCTGCGACTGCGAGCATCGGCGCAGTGAAGGGTGCGGGTGGTAGACTGGACCATTGGACTGGATGCGTGAGTGAAAGACATTAAAAATTATGGCAACAGATAGTCTGAGCATGTGTTAATGATGATTATGAGTTAATTACCTAACCAAACAGAGATATTAAGAAGGATGTTAATTAGTGTTGAAATTGACATTAAATATAGCGCTCGCTGAGGAAAAATATAGTAAGAGTAGAGATAGATAATATAATGCTGTAAATAAAATTTGTGCAAATAAATTATATATCAAATTGAGTTATTTTATTTTTATTAAGACCTCCATCCCTCACAAACTCAGATACGCCCCTCAGGCATCCATATAACACTACTCTAATGACAGCATTGTCACCGAGATGATAAGAAATAAATATAATAACATTTTGCTAGATCTATGAGACTTCCCCTAACCCAAACCCTTCCCAGATCAAGAGCACTAATAATCTAACGTTTCTTCATCTGAGTAAACTAGAACAAGAAAACAATTAATTTTCGAATCAGGCATTCTCTGCGCCAGTAATTAATTGAACTATTAATTTGGGCACATGTCAATGCAACACTTCGTTGTACGTCACAGAAAATCCACAACATGGCACAAAAATATAAATGAAAAAATATCAAGTGTTAGCTGTTGTCAAAAATGAGAGTAACGTAGAAATAATTCCACAGAAAAAATATAGACGGATATCACAAGAAAAAAGGACAGAAGAACCAACTTCCTGTTGCGCCCTGCTGTTTTTCCTCGTTGTGTCGTGTGTGTGTACATCTGTTCTAGCTATTGTGTTCGTCTGTGCTGTCTTCCTTCTTTCGTACGGTTATTTTGTCATATATATATATATATATATATATATATATATATATATATATATACGCCATCTTCGCTGTTTGTTGGCCATTCCTGTTGGTGTTCGTGTTACCTACAACCATAGACTAAAGATGAGGTAGACCGCTTATTCGTCTTCTGCGCATGTGTCCAACATTAACTTACCCCAATCACACACAACTGTCAAAGTTACATGGTCAACAGTGATTTATGTTTGTTTACATCTTAATTTTTAAATGACAAACACTGTTATATGAATGAAATACTTTTACAAATTTGAATTTAATCAAACTGCATTACAAATCGGTTAGCGGAAGTATACATGCATCTCAAAGTATTTGTTTATTAATAAGTTTTCTAACCTACAATCCATACCGTTTTCGCTAGACGTGTTGGCAGAAAAGCAGTTCAATGTTGGGACACGGAGATTGGTTGTGCGCAGCCAGCGAGATCGGTCTACCTCATCTTTAGTCTATGATCTCGCTGTCTACGCACAACAAAACTCCGTGACCCAACATTGAACTGCTTTTCTGCCAACACGTCTAGCGAAAACGGTATGGATTGTAGGTTAGAAAACTTATTTATAAACAAATACTTTGAGATGCATGTATACTTCCGCTAACCGATTTGTAATGCAGTTTGATTAAATTCAAATTGTTAAATGCATTTTGTTCACATAAAAGTCCTTGTCTCTTGGAAATTAAGATGTACACAAACACTTTCGACACTGTTGACCATGTGACTTTGACAGTTGTGTTCCTTTGGGGTAGGTCAATGTTGGGTGCATGTGCAGAAGACGAATAAGCGGTCTACCTCATCTTTAGTTTACGCTACGACGTCCCGATTAATACTGTCGCGGTTTTCGCTTTCAAAGTCAATACGGACCCTGCGCTGCCGACAAGACCACTTCGCGCAAAACGAACTCGGCGGTGCAATAAAAAAATTTTAACATCCAAATCACGTGGTGATGCAATACGTTGTGTGCGAAAATTATGCAAAAAAAATGTGTCAACATATTTTTCTGTAAAAACAATTCTAAAAGTTTATTTAAAACTTCGGGATGTTAAGAAGTCTGTATCTTGACACGCGTGAAATTATTTCCTTGATTACGTAACCAGACACTGGAAATTATTTGAATGCAGTTGGAAAATTAACTGTATCTTAATCTTTTTACTTTCGTCATACAACGACAGATTTTCTCACGACGGATTTGTATGTTCATATGAACGCCTTCGTGAAATAATAAAGGTCACAATTTCTGAAGAAACAGAAGTTATATGCCTACCTATATCAGTGAATTCAAAACCATGAACAATAGCAGGTATATTTATTGACCAATCTGTTCTTCCACAGTCATATATTTACGCATATTTTACGACTACCAAATAATCATTTTTATGGCATTATTTAGAACATCCAAATTAAATTTGTGTAAACAAACATCGATGTTTTGCATTTCTGAAGATGAATTTACCCTCATGTTTGGACCAAATATCGTATGTAATGTTAACCAAAGCATGTAGCGGGCTCTATCGCTATGGGAATTTCCTGCTATCCGAAAATTAATTTTTGAAACTGTCTTTACACATTTACACAATTCTTGGCCATTGTGAGACCACAGTACAACTAAGTAATTTCCGTTTCTAACAACCGCCATCTTAGGTATTCCCCTTAAAGGGATCTTATGGAGCCGAGGTGATGTAGTGGTCAGGCTACTCGCCTCCCACCTAGGCGAACCGGGTTCGAGTACCGGAGGGGTCGCTCCCTTATTTCCCTCACGTCAGAATCGTGCCGGAAGAAGCTGTTGGCGGGCAAGTTTTCTCGGGGATCTCCCGTTTCCCCCCGCCCTTGCATTTCGGCGCTGCTCCATAATCACCTCACTTCGCCCTCATCAGCTCTCAAGACCTCGTTGTTAAGAGCCGGACAAATCTATTCATTCCACTTTAAAAGATCTGCCTACCAATGTAATAATTAATTCCTTCTCGATGCATCAATTTTAAAGATAACTGTTTCAAACAAAGAAATATATTCAATGCGACTTTCTCAGAAAATGTTGCTACGTTAGAAATTTTTTTTATGTTATTAATTCCTAATGTTATATTTAAGAAAAATATGTTTAACATTAAGTTTTTACAAACTTTCTTAAAGTGACAGCATTCCTTAAGAAATGTCGCGTAGATTATTCTTGTTTCAAAATGTCGTCTTTAAAATTTACGTATTGTGGAGGAATTTCTTTAACGTTGAATCCCCAATCAAATTCCATGGCTGCAGGATTGGTAGGCATTGTTTTTAAATGTGGGACTTTCTTGTAATAGTTGTCCTTACAGCCGCGTGGAGGCGACTGATGTTTTAAGACAGAGAATAGCCTTAATTTTCTCACATGCGGGTGTGCACAGCTATAGTTTTTTTTTCTCTCAGCGACTACCCTATACAATTTACATGTTTTGTTGGCACACATATTTTACCGAGAGAATCAAGTCTAGTTCGGGGAGAAATTTGATTATTTCTTCTTATCATTTCAAGGCTATTGTGAGTTATTCTTCCACGCGAGAGTTCTTCTGTTTACATCTCAGGACGTAGTTATGCAAATCAGGACACTATAAAGTCTTTATAGTGCCGTAATGCAAAGGGAAACCAACAAACAGTTCGTTGGAACAGAGATGTTTTGGTTCGAAGTTTTCCTTGTTATATCTAAATTGAGTATTACAGAAGTTGTTGTTTAATTATTTCACCACGATGTAGTGCAACAAGCAGGAAACTATGAAGGGCGCACAGAAGAAAATAGGTGGCCAAGCGTCGTCGGAGTCAAATAGGCCCTGACTCTGTACGGCGGCGTGAGGAAATATAAACTTGGATCTTGTAATTTTTGTCGCCACTAACAGCGAATGCTGACCTGGGGTATGAAGCTTGCCCGGCTCCACAGGGCAGTAATGACTTCCCAGCAACCGTAACACACAAACACCAGATAAATCTTAACACGGATTTTGAATCTCATCAAAAATGTGTACGTCAGGAACACTCGTAGCAGCCAGTCTCCGTAGACTACAAACAACATACAGGAGACACTAGGAAGGAACGCAATTCAAAACTACCACTAACAACTGGACAATAAGCACACACAGAGACGTAAGTGAAAATATATTTGTTTTAATTTTTTAAAAAAAATTTTGTGTGAACATCCTGAAATAAGTTAATATCTGCGCAAATATTAAGTAGCAGCTCGTTAATAATTCAAAATTAACTTTGCTTCGTGTGGCCGTATCTATGAATGTAGCCTTATCGTACGTATCTCTTATTATAAATTCGAAATTAAATTAAGTCACTTCAAATTTTTCAGTTTATTTAAAAAAATGTGTAAATTAAATTAATAAATAGTTTTTCTCACACCAACTCAGTTGGGAAAACATAAGACATCAGTTCAGGGCTTTGTAGGCAAACGGGTAGAGAAACTTTAACAAACTGAAGATCCAATATGGCGTAAACGTAAGCCGAATTAATTCTCGGAAATTATTAATTATTTTACAGATGCAGTGTCTACGTCGAAATCCAGACTAATAAGCTTAAAAATCTTGATAGCCACAACATCTCGTAGAATCTTCTTAAGGTGGTGCCGCTGGTCGTTGTCCTTAATATTCCCTCACAAGGTTCTCGGACGTGAGGTACGTTACTACAGTATTTGCCGTACCACACGCATATAGCGGTGGTACGGCAAAAAACTTGACTTTTAATTTGTAGCCTGCGTATGTAGCACGTGCAGACTTATTTATTTATATGTAGCAGCGGCGGAATTCAAGGGCGGGAGGAAACGGAAGATCCCCGAGAAAACCCGCCGACCAGCGGTATCGTGCGGCACGATTCCCACATGCGAAAATCTGCTCGGCTCCCACCAAGGCCAACCGAGTTCAATCCGGTTCACTCCGGATTTTTGCAAGTGGGAATCGTGCCGGACGATGCCGCTGGCCGGCGGGTTTTATCGAGGATCTCCCGTTTCACCCACCCCCTTCATTCCGTCACTGCTCCATACTCACCTCACTTCGCCCTCATCGGCTGTCAATACCTAGATGTTAAGATCCGCCCAAATCACTTCACTCGCTCACCCGGAGTGATCCATTGAAATACGTGTCGTTTGCAAAATAATGTAGTAGTAGGTTCGTTTAGTATGCAAGCCATTCCGCTACAGGTCTCCCGGCATAAAGCAAGGGACATCACAAAATAATAATTTAAGAAAATAGCTTACCTGCGACGCTCTAGAACGAAAACTCTGTAACAAGCACAGCCAAAAAGGAGGGCATACAGCCGAGAAAATATAGCCATTACATAGCATGTCTAGGGCTCGAGGCACAAAACACGCTACCACGACGCCGACCAACCAACGCGTTATCTCGTGCTATGGACACTGTTCTGCGTGTCTGCAGACCGAGGGCCCAGATTCTGCAAGCAACAATAAATCGATGAAGCTGTCCAAAAACAATTAAGTTTACATTTACGAACCTACGCGGAGGATTGCCCGCGACTCAGGATTGTCTCAAAATACAGTGTTGATAATCCTCGCTGATATTCCTTTACGTCCGTACCATGTACAGCTGCACCAAGAACTTGGGAATAACCACTTTCCTAAGCGCATTGATTTTTGCAACTGGTACCTGAGCAAGGGCCGTGCTTTCCATCGCAGCATTTTGTGGAGTGATGGGGCCACATGCAAGAGTAATGGCGACGTTAACATACATAATGCCCCCTACTGGTCTGCAGTCAACCCACAAAGGCTCCGTCAAGTTGATAACCAGCATGTGTGGAGCCTTAATACTTGGTGTGGTCTTCTCGAACATTGTGTTATATGACAATATTTTTTTTGAAGGTCAATTTAATGGTGCAGCTTATGCAGGCTTCCTAGATAATATTTTGTATCAGCTGATCGAATATGTCCCTCTCGCTCTGAGATTAACACTGCGGCTTCAACAGGATGGCTGTCCTGCTCACTTTTCACGCAGAGTTCAGCTAGTTGCTGACATGTTAATCCCCAGACGGTGGATTGGACAAGTGGGGCCTGTAGCTTGGCCACCACGTTCTCCAGACATGTCCCTAAATTACTTCTTTTTGTGGGGGAGAATTGAAGACATCGTCTACTACGTGCGTCCAACAACGTGGGAAGACATGAAAGACAGAATCAGAGCAGCATGTGGATCTCTCAACTGTGTTGAGGTCCGCCGAGCAACCGTGACCATAAGGAGAGCCGGGTCGTGTCTGATACGTGATGGTGTTCATTTCGAACACTTATGAAGAGTGATGTGTGCGAATGAGTGTTCCCAGCTCCAATTTCACAAGGGTTCTCTCCACCCGACGTCCTTTTGGCTGTACATAAACTAGGTATGCAATCCCAAAAAAACAACATGTTAAGTTGATTTCCTTTTGATTGTAGTAAGGATAATAATACTTTTCGTTCATTTTCATTATACGTAAACTACGCATTTCCAAACCATGTGCTTACATCGTTTATTTTATTGTGCGTAAAATATGCACGTAAGAAAACAATTGTCTCAGTAAATGTTGTTTCCATTTAGACGATCTATCCAACGATACGATATTCGACCCCTGTTCGCGTTTGCAATTTCAAAGCTCACCCCCGTACTCCTACCACCGGTATGTTCGGCGGAATGGAATTACTACCAATCGATGATTCATATAGGGTATAGTTACCACAATTGTTTCGCGAACCGCCGGTGTCGTGTTGTTTCCGAGAAAAAGGGGTGATACGGGTATTGTGAATCATACTGTATATAACACCTGCGGTAGCAGACTACGAGCGTGGTGGTGGGTAATTGACGAGTGCGCGCCGACCAGCGCGTATGTGTGCCATTTCAGGCCCTTACACTCCTTCATGCATCAGTAACTACTTACTGCTATGACAGGTTGGCAATACAATTGTATGTATACATACCTTTATTTTCTTTACATGTATGGCTGACTGTTACATGCTAGCCGAACTTAAATAGTTCATAAATTACGTCCTACTATGCTGATAACAGGGCTTATGGCCCTAATTATCCTTATAGCATTGATGCATCTAAGAATGATACCTGTGATATGAATTTCACGGCCGTGGCTTTCACGGATAGAAATTACAGGCATCTGTGATTATAAGTGGGGTTAATGCATAATTGATCCTGCTTCTCTGTTATATGTTAGGAGCGATGTTTTATGATGTAAATTTGATGAATATGGCATCAACAGATGGGAAATGGATGTCAACTATGCTTGTAAGAGAGGTTATGGCCTGATGAACCTTGCCACCAGTTCAATGTTAGGAACGATGCGTGTGATGTGAATTTGGTGACTGTAGCTTCGGCGGATGGTAAATGGCAGTTCACTATGCTTATACTAGGATTTAAGGTGTAATTGACCTTGTCATGCTACTCGTAGTCTGAGGTGATGCCTATGCTATGAATTTGGTGGCTATAGCTTCAGCGAATGGGAAATAGTGGTCAATTATGCTTATAAGAGGGTTTAAGGCGTACTTGACCCTGCTGTCCTTCTCGTCGCCGGGGTGATGTCTATGATATGAATTTGGTGACTATATCTTAAACAGTTAGACATTTACAGTCGATTATGCTTATACTGCAGCTTTTGGCCTAATTGTTTTTACCGCCCTATTCAGCATCAAGGGTAATGTATACTTGACCCTGCGGGCATTTAAATCGCCGGAGTGTTATGAATTTGGTGGCTATATCTTAAACAGTTCGGAAATGGTGGCCAACTATGCTTACAGGAGGGTTTAAGGCGTCCTTAACCCTACCACCTTGATACTACACTCTAGCTGACACGAATGGTAGTTTTGTGGTGGGAATCCAAGATGGCGGGGGACGAAGGAAAGATGGCGGGGTGATTGACGTGTGTGATTAACATAAGTGCGATTAGTATATGTACAATTAGCATGTGTGTGTGTGATTCGTATATGTGTCCTTATCATATGCGTACTCGGCATAGGTCGTAGAATATATGCTTGTAACATGGTAGTAAATTAAGTTGCATGGCAGGGCAATGAACTAAAACATTCTTCAGACAAGATGGATGGTGCTGGCATGGATTGACAGAGCATGTTGTGAATGCTTCTTGCACAATCTGGTGGCATTTGCTCAATTTCTGTCGGATTCCGCCGGATTGTGCAAGTGCCACTTGCATTGTGCTAAACACATTTTTTGTGGGAAATTTGGCTGATTTTGAGGAAAATTCAGGAAATTTTGAGGGAAATTATGGCGATTTTAAGCGTTTTTGTGGGGTAAAAGGGAAATTTTGAGGTCAAGGTCAAATTTCAACATGACGGTCGTCCGGACGTCCGAAGTGTGCAGCCTGTGCCAAATATTCCCTTATCTAGATACTTGTATTGCTTCTGTTTTCAAAGAATCCGGCCTTTTTTGCTTAAAACATTTTCAAACTGTGTATAATTTGAACTGAATTTCTCTTTAAATTCCACAAAGTTGTTCCTTGGCAAATATCTTTACGGTTGTCTTATCGGTTTCGTTATTCACAAAAATTTATATTATTTCAATATTGCATTTAGCAATCATAACCACAAAAAAACACGAGAGCGTGAATTATAGATCAAAAATGCATTATTTTTTCACTGCAGATGCACTTGCAAACAATGTTTACCAAAGGTATTAGATTTGTAGAAAATATATCCTGTTTAGTTTGTATGTGCCCTGTAAGCCTTAAGAGATCCTCCCCACTTAACTTCTATTTGAAATATGCCCACAAAAGGATGGTCTGTACATGTGGTCTGTCCTCGTCTCAGATGGTATCTCAAGTTACGTGCACGAATGTAGAGTCCTTAAGAGCAAAGAATGTTACAGTGGTATGACATTAGTCTTGTGCCCTACGTACCAAGCTTATATAACGGGTCTCAGTAAAAACCAAGACTTAGGCTGTTTCTCAATTGCTAGCAAATACTTGTTAAGTATATACATATTCGTACTTGCCGTTGTGTGTACTTTCCCTGACTATTGGAACGGGTTTTTTCTGGCTGTACTTGACTCGTTGCACAACCTGGCGTAAACAACACGAACTACTAGAAAGTAAACACGTGTTTTGCGTTCTGAACTAACAACTCTGTGGTTTTTTTTACTGTAAATTCACATTTTGTGTTCCATGTTGGTTGTCTTTGGTTGCGTTTATGTCTATGGTGTTGTTTGGTGTTGTTGCAAAAAATAGCAATAATGCATTTGTCATGTGTAGCAAGTAGGTTATTATAAACGCAGAAATAATGTTACACATTGTTTGCTTCTGAGAGCAATAAGACGGCGGGTAACTTGAACCACGAAAAGTTCCCATCATAGGTTATGTACGTGACGTTTGAAAACAAACATGGCGACCGCCGCAAGCACGCAAATTCACCCAGCAAGTAAGCAACTTCACGTATTTGGCAAGTTCAGAAGCTGTGTGTACTATACTAGGAATTGGGATGGCGCTAGTATATACTTAGTGATGTCACAGGCGGGGCGAAGTATGGCCATGTATATACTTGAAGGGAATTGGGAAACAGCCTAAGCCAGTACTGAAGGTGATTATCTTCCTGTCGCTCGTGACAACCGATGCAGCATAATATGTGACTCAGTCAGAGTACAGACGGCCTCGAGTGAGGCTTCTCCTCCTGCTGACAAAGACGAATGCAAGAACAACAAAAAAATTCATAAATGTATCTTAATGTTCGCGAAAAGACATCGAAATTACTGTATGAAATCAAAATTTTTTCCCCTTAACTTCAAATGTCAGAAATTCTCGATCGGTGATCTCTTGGAAAAATGTGAACTGCAGAATGACCATAACTGATGTAAGGATGAGAAGGTAAACCTTGCAGGACGGAAGGCCGCCTGTAGGAAACCTGAGGTTCTCAAGTGCTGGCTGAGGTACTTAAGTGCCCCACCATCGCTGAAGTGGAACATGTAATGAGAACGGTCTTAAGATCGTTACTTATTTCTTTGCACAGAGGTTAATCAAGATATGAATCTAATGAGTGGACCAATCGCATTCGGTGTCATTAAATGGAAACCCTAGTATATAGCACCGATGGAAAATATATTGACGACAGAAGCGGGAGCACCCCGAAAGTACCCACAGACCATTGTCAACTCCCAGTCGAGACGCAGATTCACCGGGGGTTGAACCCGAATCGCTGTGATGGAGGAATAATGGAACTCTCGCCAAATACTCGCCAGCAAGCATCCACCTTCAAATGCAGAGAGATAATACTCTTTCATAGAGGTCGTGGTGGTCCACTGCTTAAACTCGCATCCCACCTAGGAGAACCGGGCTCGGTTCCCGGATTTAAAATTCCTTAATTTATTTTTGAAACGTCATTTTCCTCCAATGTTATAGTTTATTTCGAACCATACGGACAGAGAATGTAATGTGCAAGACTGTATACGATAATTGAGTGCGTGAAGAGATTTGGGCGACTCTTAACATCGAGGTCTTGAGAGCCGATGAGGGTGAAACGAGGTGAATATGGAGCAGCGCCGGACTGAAGGGGCGGGGGAAACGGAAGATCCCCGAGAAAACCCGCCGACCAGCAGCATCGTCCGGCACGATTCCCACATGCGAAAATCCGGGAGTGGCTCGGCCGGGGACTGAACCCGGATCGCCTTGGTAGGAGGCGAGCAGGCTAACCGCTCAGCCACCGTGGCCCTTATAAAATAATTGTAGGCTCTTTATAACACCCTTAATAGTTACATAATCACGTTTCTATTAATTTCATAGTTTTACTTGAGCCACACATGAATACTAATCGTTAGGTTCACAGGCAATTTTAATTCTTATCGTAGAGGAAATATGGGGTAGAGTACGAATTCCAGCTGCACAGTAACCACTCTCCGTGTTCCAACGCTAGACTACTTTTCTGCCAATAATACTATAAAAACCAAAGTTGTTATTATTCCAAGATATAACACTGTCTACGTAAGTGATTTTAACCGTTTTTACATTTAGTGTGGCCTAGTTTTAATGCAGTCAAAATACCATGAGTTAGTCAAAGTATTTTATTCCTATTAAAGGGTGGGTCTGTTGAAAAACGAAACGTAAACAAACAGGTTCAGCACTCTTGTCTACGTAATTTTGTTGTTATATTTTAGATTAGCTAGTCAATGTTGGACACATGCTCAGGAGACGACTGTCGGTCTACCTCATCTTTTGTATATTATTCATACATGTGACGGAACGATAAACTACGATCAGTAATAATAAACAAAGAAAGTAAGGTTTTCAAAAGTGATCAATTGACCGCGAAGAGCTGTAAAGGCTGTTCACGGAAAAGTAAGCACTTTTGAAAACAAACTTTGAAAAAAAAAAAAAAAATATTGCTCTACATACAATAATATACTTCAGTGCACGACATGCGAGCTTCAGTTGAGTTGGCAGTTAATAAATGAAAATAGTTCTGAGACTTTACGTAGTATTGAGAAAGTAATGTATAGAATAATGGCTACTAACTTCATTGGTTTTTGTTTTATACACATAAGATAGCGAATGTTCATATTATCAAAATATTTCACTTTCTTAAAAATTCCACAGTTTCAATTGGACGACGCGTGAGTAAAGTGATACACGCCACCTTGTCTTGTCCGTTCACATTATCTCTCCCTCCCACTCGTTATAGTCTACACGCCGTATCTGCACACTTTTTGAATCAAACCTTTCGAAAATTACCCCATGTATAACATGTTCGGTTTCTTCCTAAATATGTCGTGCATCACAAGCTTTTTATTCTCTTGTTAAAATAAAAAGTATTTTATATTAGGTTTAATTGAATTATTACTTATATCTTCTTTATAAATTGCAATATTTAATTTATAATTTATATTATGATAAACAGAGAGGAAACAGGTGTGTTCGTAATGCCTAGTAAGAAAAAGGTTCTCACGCAAAATAATATTGAAGTGCGTGCGCCCAAATGCGGTGCGTTGTCCCTTTCATAGGATATTCACGGTAATGACATTTTTGGAGCCCTTTCATTTGGAATAATAGACAGTAAATGTATTTAGCTGTAGCCTGAGACGTTAACTTTCGATTCCGGTGTAATAAAATCACCGTATTTATTATTCACGTGGCAATATTTACTTTAAAAAGAGGTGGAAGGATAAAAATGGCGGATAGGAAAAAAAGTGACTAGGACCTCAGAAGTGCTCACTTTACCGTGAACAGCCTACAATGTTCTACACTTGATTAAGCCTTTTTTTTTTTTTTGCATAAGGCGGAGGGATAGCCTGAAAGTAGAATTTCAGCAGGTCTTTAGAAAAAATTGGAAGTAACCATGGATGAACTATAGTTCACGTCGCCTACCGCCGACATCGTTTCTCAGCCATTCACACTAGGAGTAAAGCGAGCCGGCAGACAGAGAATGTGCTGGTGGAAAGAGAAGAGGGGGAGGTCTTGGCAAAGGGTCGAGAGGAGAGAACAGTTCGTTAATTGCTCCAGTGTTTTAATTAAACCTGTCATGTGCCCGCCCTTCGGGAAGCAAGGCGGAAAAATTTCTCGGGCGTGTAGGGGGGGGGGACCGAGTGCGACAATGATGTTTCCCGGCGGGCTTAAAAATACTCCGCCATCGAACATGCGCATAAATTTCTCTTTGCTTCCGCGTCAAAATGCACGATAACAAACGTGAGTCAACGATGACTGTGCTGTAATGAATTGATGAAACTTCGGAGGAAGTACACGCGTGCCGGGGAATAATTAACTTCAGTCGTACGTGTTAGAACCGAAAGGAAATCTCGGTAAAAAAAAATGGTCATATTTAAATCCCTACTTTTTGGTCCCGATTTAAATTTAAGTAGTTAAGAGTGGGCTTCAGTGAGTAATCTGGACGGAAACGTATTTGCAAGGTCATCGGGATTCTAACAGTGGAACGTAAAGGCTCAATAGTGGCAATTCATCCACTCGCAACAGTGTGGTACCTACTGATCGTTTCAGTGAATACATATTACATATATAATATTGATTTTCACTGCCGATTTACAGAGAATTAAACCGGCGGTGGTAGCGAAAACAGTCCGCTCATTCGTCGGTCAATGACAGTGGTATTCTTGACGTGCACACATCAAAATGAAAGTGTTTCATTCCCTGGTTCGTCGAGTCACTGATTGGCTTACTGATCAGACGCGGGAAGGGCATGAGAGTGCAAACTTTCCGAGATCGAAATTACAATTAACTGTAAGGGTAAATAAAATAATAACTAAAACAAAGACATTATAGGAAGGTGCGTCCGTCTGTAAATCAATGTGTTGTTGCGTGATTACCAGTAACTCGTATGTTTCAGCATGCTCGAGACTGTTCAATACGTGGTTGGTGTCTTGGTAAAACCTAACCCACACTTAGACGACGGCCTTCCCAAACACACTCCTTTGCGTCCATGTCTGCCTACGCTGATGTCCTGCTGGAGAAAGAGGTTTCCGAGATGGGAACGGCTGCGTGCACACGATGTCTTCTTGAAAAAAACGAATCCTTCGCCATTGTGTTGGTGGTGAAGATGAACAATGGACCAGAAGATCCTGCTCTGGTACTGCACAGCTCTTTAACAAGCATGGATGGTGATGAGCGTTATGACGTCCAAACACAATGCGGGCCCACAGTATGGCAAGGCTATCTCCCTCCTGGAACGTCGGGCCGATGTACTAGATAAGCACGCTGGTATAGGCTGTTCGCGTTAATGTTATAAGCTTCGATTAACATTTTTTTGTCTTCATATTGTATTCTTCCGCCATATAAAAACGTCAGATTGTGAGAAACTTACATCTGCTACTAATAAGTAGTAAATGTACAATGACTCCATCGCTAAATTGGCTTGCACTAAAAAAAAAAAAAACCTTCAGTTTTTATAAAAATTATGCGAAACAATTAAATGTTTCATAAAAAGCATTCAACTAAAAAAAATTACCTTTTTCATCAAAATTATTTAATTTTTCAATAAAAATAACATTTTTTCATCAAAATTACTTTTTTATTTTTTTAACAAACTCTTATTAAAATTGAGGAAAATAATTAAATTCTACATCAAAATCTTGTGTCACTTCGTCCCACATAATTTTCCCATTCTGCTACTTTGGAAAAAAGGGAGTAAAGTGGCACAAAAAGTAGCACAAAACATCTGGCGCAACTAAAAAAACTTCCAAGTTAAGCAAAAAATCCACCGTTTTTTATCCAAATTAAACCATTTTTCAGCAAAATCTTTTTTTATTTTGGCAAATTTCATTAAAATTTTATTTTCCCATAGGATTGCAGTGCAATAAAAGAACAAAAATTAATATGAAAATGTGTCACAGCGGAAAAAAAAATAGAATTTTGGTAATATAATTAGCAAATATAAACCAGGGATAAAGTGGCACAATAATACTAGAGCAACTATTTCCCCATAGTGACACAATAGAAAAACAAGAGTGGGATAAACTGGCAAAAAAGGAGTGGGACAAATTGGCATAGTAATAATTGAATAGATAATGACGTAAGCAATCCAGTGGGGGATAAACATCCCCCAGCGAATTATGGAATTTCAGCACGTCAGATGCCACTTGCGGGAAAATTAAAAGATGTTAAAACTGATTCAGTGTTGGGGAAAGACCGGACCGTTCCAATATGTGTAAAACATATATCATTAGGCCAAAGAAAATTTACAATCATTCACTGATTGCCCTTCTTTTATTTCCTTTAAACTTTAAAACAAAGATAAAAATCATTTAATGTCATAATTTTTAAATCATTATTTTCAATATGTTTAACATATCTATCAGGCAAAATAAGTTTAAAATTATTATCTAGAACAAAAGAGATATTCTTTCCATAATTTGTATCAATAATTAGAAAATATGTTACATTTTTTTTAAATTTGTCATTCTTGTAGGTTTATAAACTCAAGTGACTTTTTCAACTTGCTAAGCATTAGATCTATTCAGACATAAAAAACTATACTAACAATAACAAAAATTAATTTACATAAATGTAAAACACAATCCTACTAATATTATAAATGCGAAAGTCTGTGTGTAAGTGTGTGTGTGTGTGTGTGTGTATGTTTGTTACCACTCAGCCTCATAACGGCTGAATAGATTTTGATGAAATTTGGTATGTAGGTACTTTAGATCCTGGAATAGGACATAGGATGCTTTTTATCTCAGAAAATTGTACTGTTCCCATGGAATAACAACGAAACGTAATTCTGCAACGGCTGGGAACGTAACCGAAATATTTTTTTCCTCTGGTGTCAGAGTTTATCAAGCCACCCAAGGACCTCTGAAATGGTTTAACGACTGCTATCAATCGATAACAACCGGGACCGAATATTTAACGTGCCCTCCACAAAAAATAGTACTTAGGTACACTTATTTCTAAAGCTACAACTTGATGAAACTCACGTTTTGATTTTCAAACATCGACGCTGGAAAGCAGAAATGTGGTAACTACGCGATAGTTGCGCAGATACACTCCAAAAACATTACCCTACTTCTTGGCTATCGGGTAGACCATATTTCCTTCATTTTGGGTTGCCGTAATTAGTTAAAAACCTAGGCCAACATAGTATAATTTTATGATTCTGTTTTCACATAAATGAATTGTTTTTTCCCAATTTATTTAATAGTGTATCACTCTAAAACTCACTTGTACCCGGGCGAAGCGGGGGCGTTCACTAGTAATTAAAAAATATAAAAAGTGTGGCGAAGAAAAGTATATCAATTATTTCCATTCACATTACAAAATAATAATAATAAATGAAAATCATGAATTAATCAGCAAGTTCGCGAGAAACAGAAAAACTTATGTGTGATGAATGTGCAAAATTTGTTTGTAGATAATATCTTAAAGAACATTAAGAAATAAAATCTTACAATAAAATACAAAAAAAAAATACAACAAAAACATGCAAACATTGTCAAGGAACGAATGATATTGCAAATAACTACTATAATTCCCTTTCCAGTAGTTTCCAATTTATCGATGCATAACACATTTCCAGTCGCAAGGTTCCAGGGTGTCTGTCACCCTCAGAAATCACTTAAGGCCCTATGTCGTATATGTTTCCCTGTTTATTTGTCTTAAGGATTCCGCTCACGCCGGGTTAGTATGCATTAACGACTCATGCTATATATATACATATATGTGTGTATATACACATATATGGATGATAATATCCAGTATATGGATGATAATATCCAGCTAGCCAAGTTAGATCCCATTTTCTCGTTTCCTGATCAAAGCTCGACGCCGAAATGGCTGATGTCAAAGACACGAAATAAATTTTCTCCTGACACACCTACACCACACATTTCTGTAAATGTCGAATAATTGAGCCATTTTGGCAACAAACGTAGCACAGTTGAAGAGAAATATCATAGCATAAAACATTTCTTAACAAAACTTCCGAATCTACACTGTATATTTTTTTCTAGTAAACTTCCTAAACTGTAATATAAATTTTTAACATATACTAAGTATGTAAATATTACCACACATCAAGCTGCAGATACAAGAATGTTCAGCGTCGCTACTATACAACGTTGGGAACTTCCCTACGCATTTGACTCTTCCCTGTTTCCTGAGCAAATGCACGAACCCTACAATGAATGTATAGGGGAAAATTTACCATTCCCGCTTTCTCACTAAGCGTATACATTGGTATGGTAAATTTCCGAATAATTTCTTAAAGTGTAATATAAGCAAATATATCGAATGCTTGGTGTTAACACCTTGAATTGGAGAATTTCGGATGGCTGTTAACACTGAGATCTTGAGAGAACACCAGTTCTTAAATTCGTTTAAATGACACTAAACTCGGATTATTCACGGTATTTATAAATACCGCAACAAGTTTTAATAAGTATGGGAATGTCTACTGAAACACTAGATGCGATAATTAACGAATAACACAGAAATTGCTATTCGATGGAATAGGGAATACTCGTAAGCTCTATAACCAATTCGTAGGTGGTGGAATATTTGCAGTCATTACTCGTAACTAAATACACGGGTTTAATCGAATCCCTTAAATTTTTGATAGCATTGTGATAATGATTTATAATGTGTTGAAAACCCATCCACACACATGATTTTTACATTATATAAATGCACAACAGTAGTTGTGTTGTTTTTTAAATAAGAAAAACACATCCCTAATGAGTTTCGGAAGACTAGACAAACAAGTGTGTAATTTAATGCAAGATAAAAGCAATGTGAAACGTAAGCCAGTAAAAAGTGATCAAATTACGTACTTGCTTATATTAACTATAACACAAAAAACAACCAAAAAAAATGTGTACATAACTATAACCTTGAGCGATAAATCATCAAAGAAAGTTCCAGGTAAGGTATCAAGCACTGTAGAGTAGTTAGGTTTTCAAAACGAAGGATTTATATGGTTCTACACCCCATGATCAATTTGACGTTCTTTTGACTTGCTACAATGAAAATACAAATGGGATATAACACAACCTACCATAATAATAAAACACTCTCTACAACATTTTCTTAGAATTCTGTGTAGATTTTAAATTAATTTCGATGACTTCGATTGCGTGTACTGATACATCGCAGGCTTCAATAAAATAGCATTTCAGATATACTATTACTTTTCTCAGGTCCATAACTACGTTTTAATATAAACACAAGCCTTTACAAAATGCAATCATTTCGTAGAAATGTTTACATTTATACGGCTTCGAACTGCAGATCTGAAGAGGTGGGATTTTCTGTTTGATTATTTTCGCGTCAAATAAAATCTTTATAAATGTGGAGCTTTGCATCGTTGTAACGCATATTTATGACAATGCTATTCCGCGTGAAATAATTGCATATACTTATCGTTTTTAACCCGTTCGGTCCCGAACACAATTTACGAGCTCAAGTGTTGCAATCGTGAAATATTTTGGCGTGCGCTGTACTTGGGTCGAGCGTACTTCTTGCAACCATTTAACAACTTGCTGCGTGCTCGGTGTTATCGACACTAACCAGTCATAAAGGAGAGGCACGGTAGCTTTGGCCAATCAGATTACTCACGAGAAATATGCCCAAAACACTGAGCACTGACTCCTTGCTGTGGACAGAATCGGCCATAAATATCTTCCATTTGAAACATGTCCCCCCCCCCCGGGGGGGGGAGTGAATGGTTAACCATAAACCGTTGTCGCTTACACGCTGGAACGTAGATCCTCGTGGCAGGACAACCTATGCTTGTGCAAAAACCACTGATCGCTCCCAGCATGCACTCCGACCTGATGTCACTGGTCGAGCCGTCTACAGCCATAACTCGTACTCATGTGGGATACGACACGATATTGCACTCGCTATATTGGCTCGGCTAAATTGGACTCGCCGCTGGCTCTCTATAGGCTCGTACGTGAGTGGTGAATCGGGAGCCAGATTCGTTTATCCACAGGTGCAGGCAGTGTGATGTTGTTAGGTATTCATTGTGTGTTGTAACTACACAAGATGTCGGCTTCCACGGCAAACTGACTTTCATCTCCGTCAGATATTTTGACGTAGTCTTTTGAGAGTCATTAGGACTATCATCACAGTTTTTGTAAATTTAAATGTCTGAATCTTCTATTCTGTAGGAACCAGTTCTTAACTCACGTTTTACACTTTCTATTCTTCGTCTTCTCGAACATACAACATTCATCTGCTACAATCAAGGCGCTTCGGTCTGTCTCGGAAAACTCATTTTTAATGCTGAAATGCGCGAGCAAATTTCTCAGTCTGTTCGTCTCGTGTGTGGTCGAAAATATCCGAGCTGGACTCGCAAGGCAAGCTCGCGGGTGTATGGGCATTTTGCAGCGAGGAGATTTCCTGAAATCCAGACAAGCAGGCTTCTCTAAGGGTCGCGTCCTCGCACGTCGAGTCGTGCCGTTGTCGGTATGTTCTCGGGGGGGTTGGCGACCGGCAGGCTCTGCTGGAACGACAGG
>NQII01000197.1:270333-293939 GCA_002778355.1 Clitarchus hookeri | reverse complement strand
TATATATATAGCTGGCAAAATACAGCTGGAGATATTATGGTGGTGTTTAACAACTAGGGCCTTGGCGTGGTGTGCTCGAGGAGTACAACATTTACGTTTTTCGTGCTCCTGGCGCACAGCTGCACATTAATCTTGCTGGAGGCGTAACATAAGGATATTTCCTAAAAAAAAATCAATTAGACTACGCCTTTATTGATGTCATTAAAACAACTAGCGTATATTATACTACCAGTAAAAATATTGTTCATGTTAGCACTTTGCTTTTCAGGTTAATACTATAAGGAAATTGTACCAGTGCACATTTTATTTTTCAAATTATTACGCCCTGATTTCGCTTCAATTTTCTTGACCTTTTGAGATGTCAAATTTTCAAAATACCACTTTAGTACAGCTTTAGGAAATTAATTTACAACCTGCAAATATTTCATTCAAGAATTTTGCTCTTAATAATAACCACTGTTCTACACCGTTATTCATCACTGATTTTGAGGCATGTCATTTTACTTCATTTAAACCTTTTTCTGCAAACGCATACCTCTCAATAACGTTAAATCTTATTTAGGCGCATTTGAAGAACATTTTATTTCAGTAGGTACGGATATTACTTAGTTATAATTATTTTGGTATCCCAGTAGTCATATAACACCGACGTAATATTAAGTCTCTATGGACTAAATTAACATGTTACTGGTTTTATTATTCTAGAAATAATTTATAAGCAGGCCTTAGTAGGAGCATATAGCCTCATAATTGTAAAGTAATTATGAAACATAATATTATTAACGTTTCTATTTGACAAACAAAATGAAAAGTTTTCGTATTTCAGTAACAAGGTACAAAAACACGTGCTTGTGTTATAGTGTAAACCATACAATAAAACGTTGTGAAACGTAATTGCAATCGCTCGTTAAACGAACAGGTGCCACCTTTAAAATGAATATTACTGTGTTTCGAAATAATATAAATGCTGTAACAAAAGTAAAATATATCTGCTTAGCATTGAACTGATTTTCACACACAAAACATATACTCTCGTGGGTAATTTCAAAGTGTTTCACTGCCTTTAACTACGTTTAGACACGCTTCACGCATTGTCAGGTATATCATTCGAAGTGAAGCTCATTATGATTTGCATAGTGTAATTTGGAACTGTGCAACAAACGTTGATGTTCGGTAACGACATTAAAATCCCCTTAAATAACAAAATGTAATTTAAAAAAATTCCAAACGCACACGTGACCTGCTACGGCATCTGCATGCAAGCAAATAACGTGCGCAATGACGTCATACGCACATCATCATGGCGGTGTCCGTTTATTCCGCGCAAAAAGTAGTCTCTTTAGAAATGTGTTATTCTCGAGAGTTATACGCGCATAAATAAAGTACCATATCGTGAGTCTTAAAACTGACCACACTATCACTAAGTAATCCAGGAAAATGATAGGAAAAATCCTTACTCCAAACTCAGGCAGTCGACCGATTTGGAACCACAAAGCAGGCATTCTGTCCCGACCATTAATTCAATACATACACTGTACAAGATTTTTCTGGTAAAATTCCTAAATTTTAATGGAAGTTTCTAACCTGTACGTGGAATGTAAACAATACCACGCACCAGTCTGCAAATGTAGGGAATGTTTAGCGTCGTTGCTATACGAAGTTGGCAACACTTCCCCGCGCATTCGACTGTTTCCCGAGCGAAAGCAGGAATGCCACCATGGATCTGTGCGAAGCTAATTTACCATTCACGCTCCCTCGATATTATTATACGTTCATATGGTAAATTTTCGAATAATTTCTCATATTTTTCTTTAAATGAAGGAATCGCATCTAGAAAAATAACCAATTAGGATCAGGTTTGGTTTGATTAGTCAGGTTAAGTTATAAGTTTAAGTCACATCGGTCGCGTAAGAAATAACAGAATACCACAATGAAACGAAAAAATATTGTGTTAATCTTTTTCAAATGTTCTCAACACAAAGTGGTTTTCGAGCACGCGTCATGCGACTCAAGTATAGTGCATTTTGTGCATACTCGAGGAGTACTGTACTCCTGAAGCCGGTCTT
The DNA here is from genome assembly GCA_002778355.1 of Clitarchus hookeri. Classification (NCBI taxonomy): domain Eukaryota; kingdom Metazoa; phylum Arthropoda; class Insecta; order Phasmatodea; family Phasmatidae; genus Clitarchus; species Clitarchus hookeri. The sequence goes on along the minus strand of NQII01000197.1, from coordinate 291,873 downwards.
GAGCGCCGATAAGGGTCAAGCTATATGAATAGGAAGCACCTTCGTAATGTAATGGTGTGGGGGGGGGGGCGAAAGTACTCCCGAGAAAAATTACTGGCCAATGGTAATGCCCGACACTTTCCCCATTTACGAAAATCCGCGTCTGTCCATGCTGGTTAAATCGAACCCGGCTCGCCGACGTAGGAGACGAGATGTCTAACCACTACACCATTGCCAAACAAGGCTTAAAATAGATACTACGTCTAAGTCCTTTAGGGTCTTATATAGGCTGTTCAAGGTAATGTGAGCATTTTTGAGGCGCTTGTTACTTTTTCCTTTCAGATACTTTTTGTATCCTTTAACCATCTTTTTATATTGCCACGTAAGTAATAAACACAGTGTGTGTATTCCACCACACTCGGAACTTAACGTCTACGGTTAAAATAAAATACATTTATCGATTATTATTCAAAACGAAAGGGCTTTCAAAATTACTCACTTTACCGTGAATAGCCTATATATATTGTTTTTTTTTATAGTTAAATCTGCCCACGTTTCACAAAACGTACTGTGGCTGCAGAAATGATAACATGACAGTCAGTATTCAGTGAGGTTTGTTTAAAATTTGCGTTCTTTGCGTAGCTTGATGAGCGCTGTCAGCAGAGAAAAACTGTGGATGAGTCAATGAAGGAGCTAAAAAGCGGGCTCAACCATGGCAGATAAAGTAGCTTCCCTACGCAAGATAAGACAGAAGCGTGTTTGCCAAGTAGATAACTGGCGTACTGATATATTATTTACGACGCCGTTGATCGACAGACAGTTGGTAGGGCATGCACTGACTGCTCACTGTTAAAACACGACGTCTCGACACTAATCTGGTACTGAAATAAGAGCTGTCAAACGAACCATAACTACGGAAAACTCACGCCGTGGTCAGAAGGCGTTTTCGTAAGGACGAAAGTTATCGATCTAACTCTGAAAATAAATAATCATCAGTATAAAACTATTTACATTAAAACATTTCCGTGCAAAGTACATATGATAACACCAACAAGGGTAATTTCCTTAGCCAAGAAGGCTTCATAATTACGTTAGCACCGGCAGGGTACAAGTTTGAGTGCTGCGTAAGTCACGGACGTGTCTTTCTACTCAGACTTCAGCTTCAGCTTAGCGAATTTCTGATTGGTGTAAAGGCATAAAGTTGAGCTTGTGTAAGCGTCAAGAATTATTACATAAAATTTTAAAAGCATAAAGCGTTACTTTACACAAAACTGTAGGGCTCTTATATCCGGTCTCGACGTTTAATGTTTTATTTTAAGAATGCTCAGCTTGTTAGTCAATTTCAAGGTTAAAGTGTAGATTTGACTCACAAGGCAAGCAGAGAAGTGCTTTAAGACGCGAGTTCAGAACCGAAACACGCTCGTATTCGGCGAGATGCCGGAACCACCTAGCAAAGTAGAGAAAAATGTCGATGTCTCTCTCAACAACCCAATCGCTGGCCGGACTCCGTGATAATGCACCTCATTACCACTTGAACGCCACTGCCATCCTGTTAACTTAGACCTAAATAAACAAATAAAAAATAAATGTAGACGAGTGGAAACATAATTTTCTAAATTATTACTTGGCCTACTTTAGAGACATTTAGATAGATGCGAAGTTTGTAAAAGAAAAAAATGAGTGCTACTTGTTTCTTTATCAATGATATCAAGAAACAACCTGAGTTGTGCGTCCATTTTGAAATCGACACAAGCAAGCCCCTGTAGATGAGAAAATGAAATTTACGAAAGCAGCTTTGCTGCCGAAAGAATTTAAATAACAAATTTCTATATGTGATCCGTTATCAAGAATTCTAAAATACATTTCCGTTGATTCGGTAGTGGACGGAACTCGTTCCTCTGATGAAATAACTCCAGCGATTTGAAAATTTGGTGCCAGGCGTGCGTTAATCAGCTTGTTAGAATTTCCGTATTCGCTTATAAAATGTATTGTACGCTTACGGTGAGTAGTCCAATGCCTCATCCGTATAAAAGCGCACAAAACGACACAAAAATTAGGGAAAAGATGGGACTGTTTAATAAAGGAGCTGCAGTATGGGGAAAGACATTAATTTGACTCCCCCCCCCTCTTCCAACACTTTTTCATAGCCTATAACTCTCTTGTTGATTGGATTTGGCGATGGGATTTGACACACAAAAGGAGTACATTTTCGTTCGACCTAGTAAACGCCGCTCACTCGTACCATGTAAATTTGCACTTTGATTTCTGCCGCAAATGAATATAACTTCCTCTCTATGTTGAGGTGGACAAACATGTGAGTACCGTACAGTGCGTGGATGGGCTCAGTATAATCCACTCACGGTTACTTCACACTTTTCCGAAGCCCTGCTAAAGTTCTACTCCCAGGATATCCCTCCGCCTCGTGCGAACTACGCTTATTTTAGTCTAGAGAATTGCACCGAATTCGTGCGCACACAGTTGTAACGATACTTTGCATGATAACTATTTCTTACTATGCGCTACCAATACACATGTTTTCTTTCATATTTATTATAAATTAATTATTATAGTTTATAAATAAAATATAAGCAAAACTTTAATTTTACGAAAAAAAAAAAAAAACATTATTCGACCTTAAAACCGGGAATTTTTCGTGCACATAACTCATTTGGGTATTACTGCTGTGTTGCGGGGGGGGGGCGTTTTCCCGGGTACTCCCATTCCTACCACCATACTCATTCAACCGCTACTCCACCCGCAGCTCTACTCAGCTCGGACATTTTCCCCTATTGCCCAGGATCGCCACAGAGGTATCCTTCGGCTGGACAGTAAAAAGTATTTGTATTTTCACAGGGAAATATTTTATAATAGTTTCTAAGAGCAGCCGCGATGGTGTAGTAATACTACACACCTCCCATCGAGTCGGACCGTGTTCGGTTCCCGGCTTGGTCTCCCGCATATGGTAAACGTGGCGGACGTTGCCGTTCACCCGCGAGTTTCCTCCGGGCACTCCCGTTTGACACGTCCTTGCATTCCGCCGCCGCCGCTGCTTATCTTCACTTCATTTCACCCGCACCGGAGCTCAAAAATTCGCTATTAAAGGCTGAACAAAGTCTTTCAACCTCAACTATAGGTTGTTCACATCTAATCAAGCGCTATCGAAATCAACCTTTGAAAAATATCACTGTTACTACAGGCATATATTTTAACAGACACACTGACTGGCATGTGCCCAGTAAAGTTGGTAACGATGAAGGCAAAGTAGTTCCATGTCTTAACATTGAATTAAAAGTGTTAAGTAAGCATTCCTGAGAATAAATAATTAATTTTTATTTCTGTTTATTTTAATGCATTAAGTGTTGGAATAAAAAAAAATGTAAAATATTTACTTTTATAATAATTACACAGTTTACTTAGCTGACGCATGAATAAAGTGATTAGGCTCATGGCAATGTTAATTTTACATAATGTGGAAGTTTACACTATGTGCATACAAGTAGATCTTATGGAGTGCTTCCAAAAGTGCACAGTTTACCGTGACCTTCCTGTAGTTACCAATATTAGTTTTGTAACACTACAAGTGTGTTGAGCAAATTTTACAACACTTTGTGAGGTGAAGATAAAGAGCTTCTCTTATTTTAACAAGTATACTGTGGCATTCATTTTTTTATCAAAAACATGAAGATATGTGATTGATTTACTATGTTTCATATACTGTATCTCTGTAATGTAAACACAACATATTTTAATTGTAATGTTACCAATAAATGTCCGTACAACTACAGTAGTTCCCAAAGAAACTGTTTATAAAACACACAAAAAGTTTTGCTGTGATGGGGCAACTGGTTCCAGCCTCTTCTCATCTCATTCCACATTCACCCTGTGCCTCGTGCGGCAACGACTTGCGGCAGTCATTTGTTATTCACTGTTCGTTGCCCAACGCCACAGCTAGTAAAATCTTATAAATTTCAATTGCCCTAGCTAAATCAAAACTCGTCATTATCTGTGCGCAAGACGCAAATTGTTTTTTTTTTTTTTTTTTTTTTTTTTTTTTTNTAAGTGAGTGGAGATCAGAACGTTTAATTCAGCACGCAACCCTCACGGCCTGTTCCTGAGGTTCCGGGTTCGAATCCCAAGTGAACGAAGGTGTGTGTGTGTGTGCTTTTTTTTAGTGTTAGTTAATGCCACTGTTGAACGAAAGCCTTCCGCCGATTAGCGGGGAAATTAATAGCGAATAAAATAATCGTTTGACGTAAAACCACTATGTCTGGTAGTTATTTTTTTCAGAATTACCGGTTTGTTGAACTGTTGAAAGTGTATTTGTATTAAAGTAACCGTCTGCCTTAACAGAAAAAAAAAACTTAATTAAAAAATTATTTTTAAGGGGTATAATATTTTGTGTTATGCTATAGCAGCAGAAGAAATTTTAATTATATGTAAACGCGTGTTACTGATTATAAAAATGTATTTTAATTAAAAACATAAAAGTCAAACTTTGTACGTATGTATTTGTGTTTGCTTGTTCTACCCGGTTTGACGTATCTGGGCCAAATTTGGCATGGATACACTTCAGTACCATACTTAAAATACTGTGTAGGCCAAAATGGGCTCCTGCTCCCTATTTCACCCAAAACCTTCAAAAGCCGTAATTTATCTCCGAACTCAATTGGACCCGAAACACCTCAAACAGGGTCGTGTATCTCTCATTGCCCTCTTATAGCTAGGCAACGCCGGGTGGTTCTGCTAGTTTATAATAAAACTGATTTTCAGGGCCATAAAGATTCTGGCGCGGGATATTTAAAAGTCAGTGGCGTGTGGTGAACTGTTGCAAGGTAAGCTGGCGCTATCTGTGTGCTGTGCACTGTTGCTTGCTGGTTTAAACGTCCACCACTAAAACGCAGTTTGGCAGCTGGCTCCACAGAGCGCGTGTAACGGGTCCCTTGCTGCTCGCTTGTGAGTGGTCGGAATGCATTCAGTTTCCCCCAGGTGGTGACTGGCTCCTGCTGCGTGCACCGAGCATGCAGGAGCAGCAGTGGGCAAGCACCGGCTTCACCACATGCCACTGTTTGAAGTACAATAAGGGCGTGCTGCAATAAAATAAAGGTACTATAGTCTATTCGCGGTTTCTTCACGCTCTTTGGATCAAACCTTTGAAAAATCACCCTAAGTATACCGTGTTTAGTTATTTCCTAAATATGCCATGTATCACAAGCGTTTTATACCCATATCAACATAAGAGTAGGTATTACATCATGAAGATCAAAGGTAGACAAATCAGTAAAAGAAGGATTCGGAGCATTGTGATTCTTACGAAAAAAACAAACATTTCCAAAACACCATTTCCTGGTTTAGCTGTTATACCTTGAAGTCCAAAACGAAACAGGTAAGACAGGAGAACATAACAAATTTGTTTTTTTTTTTTCGTAAGCATCACAGTGCTCCGAATCCTTCTTTTACTGATTTGTCTACCTTTGATCTTCGTGGTGTAATATGTTGGAAGAATTTGCCTTTACATGAAACTGTTTACAACAAATCTTCAGTTATCAGTTTTTATTCGTCTCCTGTATTATATTCTCCAAAGAAGATCAAGTTTGAGTTAGGTGATGAAATTTGGATTTATAGGAAACTACTTGGTACTATGGGGAATTTTCGTATTGCGTTTACCTATGTTTTATTTATAAATTATATTTCACTAATAATAAATATCAATAAAAACAGTGAGAAAACATGAGTGTTGGTGGCGCTTAGTAAGAAATAGTTCTCATGCAAAATATTAATACAATTGATTGCTCGCGAATTCGGTGCGCTGTCCCTTTGGTGCAATTTTCTAGATTTGGTTAAGCTTAGTTTGCACGAGGCGGAGGAATATCCTGGAAGAAGAACTTAGGCAGGGCTTCAGAAAAGTGTGACGTAACCGTGGATGCATTATACTGGGGTTTATTTGCGCGGAAAATACTGCACTGTAAGGCGGCATAAGGCACCTGACAAGAGAACATAACTGCATCGCCGTTAGCACTCTCGTACTTCTACACATCGGACACGCAAAACACTCAAGTCGTTCGAGCACCTTCTTTTCACACGGGAAATTTCGTAAACAAATATTTGAATTGATGATGAATTCCTGTGTTTATCCGTTTCATTTTTGCCATCTTTTTTTCCTACAATATTTGTTAATTCACGACGGTGGCAGCGCTTTCCAGTTTGAACTGCATTTTGTGGACTTCACAACAAACGCGAATATTCAGGTCCTTAAAATACCGGATGCGTCAGAGAATCGAGCGGTTTAGAAAATGTGATGAACTATAAATTCTTTCATTCATTTAGTTTTAACAGTTATGAACGAACGCCTCAGGGGTTCGCTAAGTCTGTTGTATACGCCATTCTGCATCATCTACAAGAGATTCTATATGTCTTCTTGCCGAGTTAGACGTTTCAATTATATCCTTGGTTGAGTTGAGAGTTGGAGAAGGTGAAAACTTACTCCAGAGAAAGAAATGTCATGCTGAAAGCTCGGGCAGGCCATGTTATACTATTAGAAAGCAAATTACTCACAACTTACATCGGAAATGGTGCGGTGTAAACTCATTTCTTACTTAATTCTCGCTTTATCCATTGCAGATTTAAAACTTACGCATGTAAGAATTAAGTAATAAATGAGCTACGCCGCACCATTTACGATGTACGTTTGTGAGTAATTTGTTTCCTAAACATGTTATTTCCTGATCTATTGTTATTACATGGCCGGCCTGCCCGAGCTTTTAGCATGGCATTTCTTTCTCTGGAGTAAGTTTTCACTTTCTCCAACTCTCAACGCAACCAAGGAGATAATTGAAACGTCTCCGTAAGCGATGTCATCACTGCTGCGGAGATAAAGAAAACTCTTTCTTTTCGCTCTGTCTTGATAACAAAGAACATTTATGCCGGTGGCAGAACACAGAGCTGCAATAACTCGGTACAACACGCAACAAGTGTTTAGTTTTCTTTTAAAATATCTTTGGACCCTTCCATGCACATTTCATCTGCAGAACGAAACCAACATTACCTATAAGCCTTGGCTATATATTTATTTTTTTGTGTTCACACTTGTAGGTAACTGTCATAGTATGCAAGAACATGCTTTTCCCAAAAAATATGTTCAGCAGTTAAGATTTTACAAATAGCACAATTGTATTACGAGTGGAATTTGTGGAGTGTACACGGGGATTTAAAGAGGTTCATGTACTACGTGTATTCATCGACAAATTAAAAATATTTTGTAATGTATATTACGTGCTTAACAAGTTTGAAATACGCCTATAAAACAACTCGCTACCCTGAATTCCACATAATTAAAGTAAAGCAGTAACTTGTATGATTAAAGTAATGTTGGTAATGAAATTACGAAAATGAGTTACAAAACATAACGTCTTGGTAGAATTGTAATTTTTAAATCGGCAGTGACTAGAGTGAGTTTAATTCTGTTCTATTAAAAAAAAAACCAAGGAAGAAATGTTATAACAGAAGCATATTTGTGTGTCCAAAAATTTGAATACTAAGTCAGCAGCCTACAACAATGTTGATGTTTCTTTATATCTGGCGGAAGTCTACACAATTGTCAGAGAGAATGACTTTCAAAAAGTGCTCAATTAATTTTGAACTAACTACAAAGCCTCTAACTATTTTCTGAACTCTAACATAAATGGAGACACTGAACTACATTCAGAATTTAATTGAATTTAATTTATTGGCTACGGTGATGATTACAACCAGAAAAAAAATTAAACACGAAAAATTGGTAAATATTTTAAACACATGCAAACCAGGCGAAATTCGAATCCCGTGTGAGACGCAACCCTGAGAGAATGTTTGTAATTATGCCTAACATATAGGCCATATATATATATACCCGATGCCTCACTACCTTCCCTTCCATAGGCGCAATCGCGCACACGTTCATGCAGATCACGGGTTCTAAAATGATTGCCCAATCGCTGGGCGTGAATACACACCCCTTGCGTTACTTTCTGATCAAACGGCAAGGCTGAAAGTTTTCAAAAAAGGCAAACATATTTATTCCTTTCTAGAATTGCAAATAAGCCATAATAACATCAGTATTTCATCAGGGACAACGCATTCGCAGCAAACACCGAGTGGCAACCCTTGTAATTTCATTGAAAGAGGGAAGGAGGGTTGATGTCAGAGAAGAATTCTTCTGTGCCTGCACACCTAAGTTAAAAAATAAAACGCAAATATCCGTTTGCAATAGTGTTTTATACCTTACAACATAAATCAGTCATGTAGTTGCACTTTCAGGGATGCGTAGCGCCCTAACGATTTTAATTATGTATAATTAATATATTAAATATACATACATATTATGTGTATGTCCTCGTGATTTTTGATAAGCAACTACACTCTATATCACTGATCAGAAATATGGGTACGAGTAAACCGGTCGTTGAAAATAAAAAAACAAAAATAAGTAATAAAGGGAAAGACAAACAACAAAAATACCAAACCGGAAGAATTATCCTGGTGGGCGACACAAAGAGCACACCGCGCCATGGATAGCCGCTCCTTCACACGCCACTGGTTGCCGACTCCTCCCTCCCCCTGGCCAATCTATCTAAGGGGGGTCATCACTCCTCCCGATGCCGGCCCGTCACTTCCGGCGGGGGCCGCCGAACTGCGCACTGCTTCCGGCGAGTCGGCGGCATCCTCGCCCAAGGTAACCTAACGCCGCTACAGATAATCCGGGAAACGGACTTCTGTCAGAGCATCATCCGCGAGTTATACTGCTTTCACTCTTACTTTCCACTTCCACTCAGTGTAAACAAACACAGCTATATCCCCCCACCTAGTAATGTTGATATCGGGGAAAATGTCGACATTATATATATATATATATAGTTTTACGAAACTATAGATTTTCGGCACATTGGAATCCGATATGTTATGTATTAAAGGACTGCACATATGTAAAATTGCCTGGAATATTACATATTGAGGACAAGAGGCATTGCAGAAAGATGTGGCGCCTGTTTTTGGTGCATGTTGCCAAAGTGAACATATAAATTTTTTAATTCAATTTTTTGTATTCAAAACAGAGCATTTGAAAAATATTACATTTCCGATACCTGGAAAAAGACATTGATTTCGATAGAATATCGTTGAAATATATCGACGATTTATATCGATATATAGTTTATATAATATCGTAATTTCGATATATCGATATTTTTACGACATCCCTACCTCCGCCGCGAGCAACAACCGTCGGTTATGTGGGCACTTTTGAAATCTACCTTTGAAAAATGTCACTGCCCCTACCTGAATATATTTAAACGGACACGCTGAGCGGCCTGCGCCCATTTAAGTTAGTAATGACGGATGTAAAGTAGTTCCATGTCTGAACGTTAAATTAAAGATGTTAGGTTAACATTTATGAATACTGATTCATCTCGCTTCCTCTTTTATAAATGCATTCAAGTTGAAGAATTAGCCTGTCTGTAAAATGTTTACTTTTCTAGTAACTTCGCAGTTTCACCTGGCCGACGCATGAACAAAGTGATCAGGCACACTGCAATTTAAATGTTACGTAAGCAGTGTGCATACAAGTGCCTAGATCTTTAGCAGGGATTTTAAAAGTGCTCAGTTTCCCGTTATCAGCCTATAGCTACTATAGCTATCGGAACTGTGTTATTGTGATTCTACCGGTAACATGTAGTGAAAATAAACCTCGAACATTCAACAAGATTGTCAGTACTGCTTACTTACAGTTCTAGTCGCTTCCCTATAAGGGCAAGACCTTCAGTTTGGAATCACTTCTTGTTTACTTGTCGATATTTATACCGTTCTGTGATATTTTTTTCCCATTACTGTGCCCACTGCAATTCACTTCATACTCAAAAAAAAATGTTTTGCACCACCGGGTTTTTCTGAGTTACTTCGCGCAAGGCCGAAGAGAAAGTATGAGATGGAATCCACGCTGTTAATATAGAATACCACACCAGCATTAACAGATGTCTTTCTGTAACGTGCCGACTGCCTCAGCAAACATTCCTCATGTGAAATCAATAAAGGTGGTGCAAAAATATTTTTTAAGTAGTTTATCTTATTTCTTCCGGACAGTGTGCCTTGTGCAGTCATGGTATTTACAGGCAATTGACTGGTGTACTACTGATAGTGCATAGCACACGCGCATCGCTCAGCTGTAACATCATTCCTTCCGCGAAACTGAAAATACTCGCGTCAAACACGCCAGGCATTTAAGCTGCAGTACCGCTACTTGCTTCATAGGCAACGAAGTAGGATGCTGCTGAGAAACGGTAACTTAATTAAAACCATGCCGTCATGTTTTAACGGTCATCGCTGAGCAAGCCACTTTACTATATCAGGACACAGCTCACTTTCTACGGCACGCTATATCAGCTACTACTGCTACCAGCGAAGCAACGACTTCCACACACCAGCACCGTGATAACAGATTGTCGCCAGTTACACGTCATAGCCAGCTAGCGCCAAATGATTTTGAAAGTAAGCGTGGACAATAATCAGAGAAAGAACGCATTTAATAGTTTGTAAAATAATATATATCGTTACGTGTCGTTGCCTTGGCCCGTCCGGTGCAACGGAAGAAGTGTGTGAAGGTTACGCAGTAATTCGAGGTACAGCGCGCGGCGTTTACAAAGGCCAGCGGCCGCGTGCAGCTGCGGTAAGCCTACGTATCTCGCGCGCTCCTGACCTTCGGCGGAAATAATTTCTAAGTTTATCTGAAGGAATGTTCTGGTTTAATGCCCTAGTTTCTCTCAGCGTGACTCGGGGTGCCGGGGAACTTTCCAGATCAGGGCGACTGATACTATTGAAGCGCGACGGGCCTCCGAGACGAGAGTTTTTGTGAGAGTTGGGAGTTTGGGAGTTTGGGAGTTTGTGCTACCTTAAGAGATAGACGACGAGCCACAAGAGCAACGAGTGGTGGCGGAAGTGACCAGCGGGAGTAAAACCTGCGAATGCGAGCATGGGTGCAGTGATAAGTGCGTCTGGCCTGCGGGACTATTGAGCTGGACGCATGCGTGTCAGGCATTTCAAATTACGGCAACAGACAGACTGAATTATGAGTGTTAATTAGGTGACTATAGTCAATATAGAGACATGAAATTAATTAGAATTAAGATAAACATTAAATATTGTGCTCACTGAGAATAATAAGAATAATAGTAGAGGCAGATAGTTTAATGTTGTAAATAATAGTTGTATAAATAAATTAAAAATCTAATTTAGTTATTTTATTTTTATTGAGACATGCATCCCTCGCGAACTCGGTAACGCCCCTTTGGCATCTTGTAACACTGGTGTCGGAAGTGGAATGGAGGCAATTATCAATCAATTGTAAATTAAGTTAGGCAATAAGCTACTAATAAGTGATATTAGGAAAATTTAGTTAATTTTAATAACTGTAGAACGAAATAATAAGACGGTTTTGTACAACCCATTCAGTGAATGATAACTAGAAAAATTTCTGCAGAACAGGAAGCACTGCGAGCATTAATTGAAGGGACTGCGTACCCACGTGAGCGCAAGTGTAAATAGCTTGAGAGAAGTTGTAAACAGTGTGAAGGAAACTGTAAATAGTGTATACGAGAATGTAAATAGTCAGATAACTAATGTAAGTGATTTAGTAGATAGGAAAATAGTTACAGTAAATGAGAGCGTAGGCAGGAAAATAGAAGGCATTGGCGAGATAATGAATAAGAAAATTGACAGTGTAAATGAGGTAGTGGACAGTGCTAGTGCAAAGTTGGACAGTGTCGAGAACGAAATAAGTGCGATGAAGAAGGAATGACAGAAATTTCGTCAGCGACAGAGTTCCACTATCAACACACTGGTAGCCGAGAAAAGTGAGGAAGCAGTGTAAGTTATAAGCAATATGGCAACCTCGGAAGATAGCCGGCAGCTATACAAAACAGTGCCGCTCAGCCAGGAGTGTGGAAGGGAATCGCTATTAAGCCCGCACCTTGAGATGGACAGACTTCTTGGCGGGAGTACCAACACCAGTTGGAAATAGTCGCCACCCTGAACAGCTCGCCAGCCGAACAGCGGGTTTACTACCTTGCTGCTGTACTGAGGGGCCCCGCACTCAGCATACTACAATCTCTGGCAGAGCGACATCGACTAGAGTACCGCACACTGGTGTCGACCTTGGAGCTACGTTTCGGTGACGATGCCTGCGACATGCCCACGATGCCCAACAGCGAAGCCGCACCCAGTGACCAGGAGAGCCACTGCACGAGCTATGGCAAGACATCGTGCGGCTGTCTCACCTATCTCTGGAGGGGTGTCCCGAGTAGGCGCGCGACATCATTGCAGTCGGCTTCTTCATCGATGCTATAGCCGACACAGAGGTATGGCGAGCGGTACTTCTGGTTGCATTTTACAACATGCAGGACGCCCTGGCCCGAGCATTAGAGGTGGAGTCAGCAAGACGTCCAGACCGGGCAGTGATGCTGAACCAAGACGACGAAGACAGTATGAAGAAGGCACTGAAGGAGTTGCCGATGGACGTAAGGGACATCGCTTCCATGGTACATGCTACAGAGCTTCGCCGCTTCCCCACCCAAATGGCCTTGTGGACAGCAGGGGCACTGAAAGCCTACTGCCCACAACAGCAGCAGCAACAGAAGCAGCAACGGGACAACAGGCAGCGAGAGGCAGGTGATATTACAAAACATTCGTAAAACTTGTAAACACCAATCTTGGGGGGCGAAGGTTGCTGAATGCTGGAGGGAAGGCCCCAGTACTCTTACATGCACGGTTGGTGAAACAGGATTTGGATGCAATAATGGTGGAGGGAGGCCTGAATGATGTTTCTTGCCAGGTGATCGTCGACATTGAGACGACCATTACAGTAGTAAGACCAGACATCCTCGGGCCTTCCCCCCAGCGATCGCACGAGAGTATGGAACGATGATATTTGACTATGGTAACAGGTGAGACCACACCAGCTAGAGGGAAGAGAAAAGTGAACTTGAAGCTTGGTGATAGCCTAGAGCACTATATATATATATATAACAGAAATAGAGGATGAATATCTTTTGGCACTAGGTGTACTACGAAGACTGGCATGTTGTATCGATACTCGACTTCGTGTGCTGCAGGTAGGCAGTACTGAGTTGGTTGTTTCAACTAACAATGATTTTCCCTCGCCAATTAGCTCCCCAGTAGCCTGTTGTCAACCTACTGTGATACCTGTTTCTAGTGAAATTGTCATTACAGGCAGATTTGAGGTGAAATTTTCAGATGTTTGGGTCTAATTGTGCCAGCCGAGAGGGGTGGCGTCCTTACTGGTAGAGTCGTTGTAACAAGGACTTTCATCTCTCCTAAATTCTGACAGTTTTCAGTTAGAATGATAAATTGGTTCTATAGTATCATTCGTCTTGAGGAGGATGTCATGATAAGTGTTAGCAAGCAGGTCACACAGGTGTTTCCAAATGTTCCAGAAGATTCTAGAGCAAAACAAATCGAATATCCTCTACCAGAAGTCATGTGGACCAAATGACCTTGAAAGGACTAACGTGGCTTGCCAGCACATTGATACAAGAGATACCATACTCATAAAGCGGCCACAAAAACTATTTTCACTAGCTTCGCATGATGCAGTTGAGGGAATCCTGATAGAAATAAAGGAGTTAGGTGTGATAGAACCATCTGTCAGTTCGTGGTCTTCCCCATTGTACTTAAGAGAGACTCTTATTCACTTCCAAGGATAGACGACACACTGAACAGCCTAGCAGGTTCGCAATAGTTTTCTATTTTGGACATAAGAGTGGGTACTGGCAGTGCGAGGTGGCCCCAAAGGACTTAAGAGAAGACTGCATTTTGTGTCCTAGGGAAAGGAACCTGGCAGTTCAAAGTTATGCCCTATGGGCTGTGTAATGCTCTTGCCATCTTCGAACACTTGGTGGAAAAAGTCCTTCCATTAGATATATGTACTGTTTACTTAAACGACATTCTTCTGACAGGAAGGACATTTGAAGAGCACCAATCACAATTACATTCTGCATTCCAGAAAGAGGCGCAGCCAAATTGAAACTAGTTCCTTAGAAGTGGCACGTTATCCAAAAGAAAATAATTTTTTTGGGGCCCACGGAATTGAAACAGACTCCGAGAAGACCAAAGCAATAATAAATTGGCCGACACCAACTGACAAAACCGAATTGCTGAGTTTTTTGGAATTATGTGCCTACTACCATCGATTTGTGCATACCTGGGTTCACCACGATTGCCAAGGAACTACATAAACTGACTGAGGCAAAAATGAAATTTCATTGGACCACTGAACGTAAAGTTGCATTGCGAGTAATATTATTAATTGCCTCGTTACCTTTTTGTATTTCATTGATGCAGTAAATTACGATATTAATCTCCATTTGAGAAATCTAAGATTTATTGGATTTTTTTATTATTGAGTTTTATTTGTTTGGTATTTATTTATGACATAACTCATTGTGGTAGATGTTTTCTATATTTTGATTCCGTTGTTTATTAAAGCATACATAATGTGTTATTTGCATATTTCAGTTTATTTAATCATTGTTTGTCACCATTTTAAAGTTTACATATTTTCTCATTACTTTGGTTTCAATCCAGTTTCTTTCCGTACTTTGAAAGTTACATTTATAATACCATTAGTTGCCTGACGAACGGTGTTGAGCGATTGTTTCTCTGTCGGCCAGATGCGCATTGCAGCATTCCGAATTCCTTCCGTTGTTGCCGCCTGAGGCTAGAATCCCACTTTTCTCCCTGTAGCCTTCAATTCTGCTGTTCTCTTGCTGCACTCAAGCAGTAAGCACGTGATTTTACAAGAAACATTAGTTTTTATTGACGTGGTATTTTCTCCCACCTCTGTGTCTCTGGGTGCAATTCGTTTCTTCTGGACAGCCTGCGACATCTATCGTCGAAAAATATAACCTTTTCGTTTATCTCTTGTTTGGGTCCTTTGCGTTCTTCACGTAATGTTGTTAAATGACACTTCCCCTCGCCGTTTTGCCAGCATGCTGTGTTCGTGCTGTGCTGTGGCCGTGATTATATTTTTCGGCACTTATATGCCGACTAAATTATTACGTCGTAGTATTTTTTGCCATCATGTAGTCGGATCCAGACCTAGCGAAAAGAATATTCGTGAGTTGCCCGTGTGTGTTTTTTTTATCAATTTGGTTTGGTGGTTCGACAAGTAGTTCGCCAATTGTGTATTTTTTCTGTTTTCCCACTCTATGAGAGTTCATACATCTTCTAACGTTCTTTCTGCACACGTTGGCTAAATTCTTTCTGTGCATCTTGGATTAATCTTTCTGCACGTCGCTTGCCCTTTCCTCGCTGGTGGTGACCTAGTCTAGTTTTACTTAAACTCCTACGTGCTGTGGCCCGGCGGTGGATGTTGTCTTATTACCTGTGGGATAACTCTTAACTGTTCCTGTGGATTCCACGATGTCGTCATTAAGCTAAGTCGGTTATCGGTTATTTAAATCTGAACTTTATGAAGTATTTCTTCACGCATGTCTACTTAAATTATGACCTCTCCAAGTACATGCTAATTGTAACTATTCTATTTAATTTCCTTTTTGTTCGAGGTACCCGTTTTAATACTTTTAAGCTGCGAACAGCAAATTTAACTTTAATGACTTAACTGAAGTGATATGCTTCAAACTAATTTATTATAACATTTTCTATTCCAAGATTTTTCATGGACTAATCTTTAATGTCGTATTGCGTGCTCTCTCTGATGTTTATTTAGAAATGTCTTAAATTTGTTTTGAAAGAAATGAAGATAATAATTTGTTGAAGAAAGTTATTTGTTTATGTTTTGAGAAAGAATAAAACAGATACAAAGAAAAGATTTAGTAATCTTTTTAATTATTGGCAATTCAATCTTCCTCTGGGCCTGGATTTTAGTCATACAAGGACGTTTTGTATATATTTAATTATTAGAGTAACTCATTTGTGCCAAGTACAATCACCCATCATGTTTTTTTATTTGTGTATATCGCTTCCTCTCTATTTGTTTTGCCGGGTCCTTTGGTAATTTCGTTCGTTTTGTGCCCCCTTCTTATGTATTCGTGGCATTTGCTTTATGTTGTTCATGCCAAGGNGCAATCTTTTTAATTATTGGCAATTCAATCTTCCTCTGGGCCTGGATTTTAGTCATACAAGGACGTTTTGTATATATTTAATTATTAGAGTAACTCATTTGTGCCAAGTACAATCACCCATCATGTTTTTTTATTTGTGTATATCGCTTCCTCTCTATTTGTTTTGCCGGGCCTTTGGTAATTTCGTTCGTTTTGTGCCCCCTTCTTATGTATTCGTGGCATTTGCTTTATGTTGTTCATGCCAAGGACTCGATCGATGTATTTCTTGGTTTGTGGAAGTTGATATTTTATGGTTTTTTATATTTTGATTGTACAAGGCAGGCACACCACCGATGACTCGGCAGTGAATAGAATAGCATAAAATGAAAAAATAAAGTATGTTTTATATCTCAGGGGGGAAAACCAACAGATTACTACCAAGTTTGGCAAATAAGTAGCACTAGGCGAGGCCAAATAAACTAATACATTATAAGTAGGTCAGACACTTATTTTCAAAATGATAGAGAAATAAATATTTTATCTTGATGTTATATCTACGAAACCATGTAAGCAATTTCAACTTAGCTATGCATGCCGACGTTATCTATTACAACTATCAATGTGTGTCTATATAGAGCCTCTTTTGTCCGCCATTTAGTAAGACATCACAACATGAAGAAATAAAATTTTTATGTAATATCTCGGGAAGCAATCAACATACTCCTATCAAATTTGGCAAGAAAATAGTACTGTGGTAGAACATATAAACAAATATGTTTTAAGTGGTACAGACATTTATTTTCAAAGCAGCTATCATACTTATAATATTTTTACTGGTAGTGTAGTAAAAACTATGATATCTACGAAACCATGTAACCAATTTAAACTTAACTATCTGTAGGTCTATTGGCAGTATTTATGCAGGCATCGCATGAGCTAATAGGTGAACTCTTTTGTCCGCTCTTTTGGAAACTAGCACTACACGTATGTTAAGCTTTTATGTCCTCTTTCGTCCAATAAGGTATACTTTTATAGTTCATCTAAATTTGCATGACTTAAGGGAGTAGTAACATATTTTCAAAATAACAGCGATGTAAATATGTTTGCTTAGTATGCCATACGTCTGAAACAACTTCAATCGCACTTTATATGCTGGCAGTATCTACGAAAATCAGTGCTAGTACATAACCATTTTGTCCGCCGTTTATGAAAATCGTCATATAAAAAAAATTGAGGTTTTATGCCATATCTCGGGATTAATCAACCGATTCCCGCCAATATTTGCACGCAAATATTGTACAGTAGGGCATGTAAACTTACATTTTGAGGTGGGGCAGGCATTTTTTAAATGACCAATATAATACTAATAATTTTATCAGTATGTTATATCTATTAAACAATTTAAAAAAATTCAACCAATCTTTTTATGTCAGCAGTATTCATTTTAAGCATCAATTGTGGGTACAGAAATTATCTTTAGCTGCTCTTTCTGTAAAATAGTGCAGGTAATAGCCTGGGACCTTTTTTGCTGTATTCCAGGAACCTGTTAAATAACTGCTACCAAATTTCGCACACCAGTAGTGTTACAGAAGGCCATGTAAACTTACTTTATTTAAGTGGTGTCAAACACTAATTTTCAAAATGGTGGCCATGTAAATAATTTTGATAAGTCTGTCATATCTGTTAAACAATTTAATTAAATTCAACCAAACTTTGCACGCTAACAGTATCTATTAGAGGCGGTGAATACAGAGCGTTTCTTGAGAGAAATTTTCTACGATAGCGCTAAATGAGAAATGCCATATCTCGGGAACTAATCAACCGATTTCCACCAAATATTCACCACACAAGTAGCGCTATGGTATGTCATGTAGTTATGCATGATTTTAAGTGTCTAAGACACCTATTTTCAAAATCACGGCCCTGTAAATATTTCAGGTCAGTAAACCCTATCTACATCTACCAAAACACAATCTGAAGCTGATGCTCCGAATCCTGCCTCCGTAATACGGTTGGTCGCACGCAAGCGTATGGTACGAGATTTCCTGGGTTCGAGTCCCGGGTAAGGCACTTGCGTATTTGTAATTGTCTCATTACTGTTGCATATGTTTCGTTCCCATCTCTAATGATATTGCTCTCAGCGAGACATCAAGGCATCTAAGCTTTAAAGACTTTATTAAAAAAAATTTTGCAACCATGTATAGGGAAGTAGGCTCATTAGTTATATATCAGTAACTTATTGTTTTTGGTTTTACATTCTTGCATATTTTAACAAGTTTTTATAAGTTTTATTGTACGCGTGCGTCGGCTGATTTACCTTGTAACTGCGTATTAACTAACTGTCGCTATTTAATCATTCATATTTCTAAACTTATACATTAACAAGTTTGTATTTATTAACACGTGCGTTTTTTTAATTTGATAATCCTTATCACTGTACTAATGAGAAAGGGTTCCAATATATTAATCAAATTATAATACTCGTGTCTAACAGTTTCGTTTTCTCCGTTGATGCACGAATCGACAGACGAACCGCATCCGTTGTTTTCTAGGCCAATCTCCTTCCCGCTCCTTTTTTTTTTTTTTTTTTTGCTACAGAGAGTGTTGGTGTCAGTGTTCCACAAATAAAATATTTACAGATGTTGTAATTTAAACGGTACTTATACATGCAGGCAGAGAATTGTTGTGTTTCACTACAGCTACTTCCCGCAGAATTAGTTTCTGTCTCCGAAAAATCTACTTTATTTTACGTACAAGGGACGATAAACACGAGCAATATTTCTGTACCTAATTACATACAATTATAATTTTCCACAAATGTGCCAGACATGTAACACTTTTGTGAAGAAAATAAATAATTTGTATACCGACTGTGATACAGGATTTAAAATGTGTTACTGTTGACATGGCAGTAGATGCCACTTTTATGTATTCTGAGTACGGAATTAAGTACGCACCGGACATTATATGCTTACTATTATTGGTCTGCCAAGTGGTACACCTGCATGCGAGTTTAAAATGAGTAAACTGAGTTCGAATTCATTACACACGCACGCTCAAACGTACCAAGTCAATATTGCCAAGCTGTAAATGAGCGATTTACACCAACTGAAACTGCATACGGGGCACCGGTATTTTTTGTAGGCCTATGGATCTGCACGTAGGTTTATGTAGGTCACTAGCGTCAGGTTTTAATAAATAATAATTGAATGGTTGCGACAGACACAAAGAAATCATAATTCATTATGGAGATGTTTCTGGACTCTGTAGAATTTATACAGTCTGTGTATCAAGTTTACAGTCTGCATTTACTAAGTAAATGTAAGATCGCTACGAGTCGCGATTCTAAAAACGAAAGAGAGAATGCTCAGATTGCAGTCACGCATTTTTTTTACGGTCGTATTGCTTGCTACTGTGTGACGTCACTTCTGTTTGTATACAAAATGTGTTGGGTGTACAGTCCGCAGAATTTCCTTGATAGCTGCGTTCCTGGAATCTCGGCAAAAAAAAACTGCGTTTGCGCGACTATGTAAATCAGTTATCGCCTTTGTTGTATCAAAAAAAAAAATGTACGTAACACAGATACGAAAAGAAAACGAACCGTACAATATTTTAGCGTTACAAAGCAGTCTTTAGAAACCCCACACATGTCACGTTAAATAATTACAACTTTAAAGAAATGCTTATTTTAAAGTACATGAATCTATACTTCATTTCACGTTTGTTTGATCGAAACCCGGATAATGTAGTTTTAAGATTTTATGCTATGTATTTAAAGATTTTTGCTCTGGAGTACAACAACGAAATAAATAAATATATATTACTTTATTAAATTAGTATTGTGAACAGGAGCAGCAAAGATGATGACAACAGTTGGGCATTACCTTGTTCAGTCCTTGGTATTTCCCAATGCTGCAGTGTCGAGGAAGATAACGAACACCTCACTCTCTTGCAAACGATTCCCGGCGACACATATCGGGTTGGCTCGCGTCACCTTCGCATCGGCACTCGCCACACGTCAAAAGTTTGAGGTTATGTCAGGCTGCGCAGCGGATACGTGCCAACTTACCGATCGCCGAGTAGCCGACCGAACAACTGACGATCGAAACTGTTGCTACCCGGGAGGTGCGTGCGCGTGCATGGCGGGAAGACGGACGCCGGCGGCGCGCATGCGCGGCTGTCCCGGCGTGCGCAGCGCGACGCCAGCGCCGCTGCGGCGGCTCCCGCGACTACGAGATGGTGTGGCCCGCCGAAAGGCTTGTTGTATTGATTAACTTACCCTCGCGGCATCATAGCTCTCGTCGGCTGATACGGCTTCACTCCCGTCGTCAAAACTCCTGTTGTATCTCGTCAGGCTGCCTGGCAGTGGGAACCCAGTTTTCTGAAGTTATTTTCCGCGTTTCAGGCACTGAAGCAAGGGGCCACCAAGCAGTGGTAAAATCCCCGGAGTGGGGGGGGGGGGCATAAGATGCTGAAGTCCTCCCACCCCAACGGCTCCTTCCAATTCTGCTCGTAACCTGACGTTTCAGGGATACGTTAGATATATATTTGAAGATAATATGTTTCTAATCAAAGCCACGATGCTTCTGTCATAATTACTAGAGGCATTTGTTACTTGTTTATATTTTCATAATTTCACGCATCCATACTCTCATGAATACTGAACATGTATTTTAATAGATTTATGAGGTTCTAGACCGTTATTTTTGTATGTATTATGATTCTTAATGTATGTAATAAATTTGCGCAAATATTTTACGTGTTCACATTTAGGATACAGGAAATCTGTAAAACTTGCTACAAAAAAAAATGGAAAATATTTTTGTTTTCGTGCATTATATTTTTTGTACTGTTACAAACAGAGGCGCAGCGACAGGGTAGGCCAAGAGGCCACTAGCTACCATTCTTTGTAGGTAGACAAGGCATGTGGAGGGAAGGGAGATGCTAAGGTGTAAACAGTTACGTTAAATAAATATACACTCAACTGCAAACAAATTGATCACCCTAAAGAAGTGGGAAGACACACAGGTCATAGTAGTATGCATACAGAAAACATAAAAACTATGGTATCACGTCAAGCATGTATTGCAGGTGACCAACACTTGCATGATACACTTAGCATGGTGTTGGACCAGCAATATCACGGAGACAGGCCGCGATACGGTCGGGCATGGAGCCTTTCAGACGTCGGATGTTCTCCTGATGAAGGACTTGCCACAGCTGGCGCAACTGATCCTGCAAATCCGCCGTAGTTGCCGCTGGCCGAAGTTGCCGTCAAATCTGGTCCCAAACGTTCTCGTTAGGGCGAGAGGTCTGGGGAGAGCTGCTTAAAAGAGGGCTTGTCAAGCTGCACCGGGAAAGGCAGCGCACGTGGTCCCACTGCGTCCAGCACTGACCCGCAGTGTAGGCAGTGCGGTTCAAGTAGCGAGCAATGCGCCGAAACGTCCCCCCCCCCCCC
>NQII01000197.1:211261-268071 GCA_002778355.1 Clitarchus hookeri | reverse complement strand
ATTTTCGTAGCACGCTATTGAATTATTTAAATACAATCTTTATTTCAAACAATAATTCTGATATTATTAAATTTCAGTTTAAAAATATTTATACGATATTTATATGCCAACGTATGGTTTGTGAGGGGGGGTGGGTCCATGCCCCTGGGAGCAATTGCCAAGGCACTCATTCGCATTAAAGTCCATAAAAAAAAACTTCCTACTGTGCCTTTACCACCTGAACCAGTGGTGACCCGAGGAGAGCGTGGCTTGAAGCAGTACTGTTTTACAATCAACATTTCGATGCCATTAAAGGTGTAGTAAATAGCTTCGACAGCGCTGATTTTATGACAATTTTTTTCAGGGCAAGGAAGAATTTGAAGACTCTTCTATTAAAAAGAACATTGCTGTGATTAGCACCCATTTTTCCTATATACCGAAGAGTATATAGAAGCTTGAAACTCATGGTTTGACGTTGAATGAATTCATTCGGTTGATGTGCAAAATCCGCCAAATGAACTCCAAATTGCCAGAAATATTCCCGCATAAACTTAAAGAAAATTTTGGTCAAATTGTACTCAACAACCCCGGCTTCAAACCGTTGTGTCCAATTAATAGTTTTATTAATGGCACGGGTGAACTTTTGCCTGAGACGATATCTGCTAATATAACACCTAAATTCAAGTATTGCCCGGTAACCTCGGTGGACGTGAAACGTTCCTTTTCCACATATAAAAATATTTTAAGTGACAGAAGGTACAACTTTACAACTGAAAATTTAGAACAATACATTATTGTAAACGTTTACAAAAACAACAAAGATTTTTTGTTCAATTTTATCAAATAAATAAACTATTCTATTTTTTGTTTTATTTTATGTTGCATGTTTTTACATTTAACTTGCATATTTTAGGCATTTTTCCTGCATATAAGCATGCATATTTCAGAATTTTTATGTTGCAAATAATCCGGTCTATAGTTATGAGTATTATGGATTTTCTAAATACAGATTGATCATTTCAAAACTTTCATATCGGACAGTATTTGTACAAAATCAGCGTTGTATAAAAAAGTAAAATATCTCAGAGACTATTAACTTTAGGCAAAAACTTACAACATTTTGCCCCCAAATATAACAGCTACCACCACATATATTCGTTATAACATCTTCGAAAATCGATATTCAACAAAAAATGTATTAGTCATCAAAAATTTTTAAATTTAATATTTCGGACATTTAGTAACGTAGAACAAAGAGTAAAGTATTTTTTTTAATGAGTTAAAAGAACTGAAGACACTAAAAAAAAAAAAAATAGTAAAACCGTTATTAGACAGCAAATGTTTGTAAAAGTGATTATTTCAGGACTTGCAAGAAATATGAAATTAAGTTTGGTTACAGAATCACCGGAAAAATCTTTTTTCGTAGTTAAAACAATAATTTAATAAAAAAAACAAGAATCTGTAAAAAATTCAAAAACTCATAATTTTCGAATACACTATAATGCAAAAAATGTTAAGATGTATATGCACACAGGACAACAAGAAGAATCAGTGACAATATCAAAATTATAGGGCCGTGACGCGGGGCATCGATATTAGTTCAGTGTAGTGACTTAAATTAGTGACAGAAAATGGATCCTTTTGGAAGGAGTAGCAAAATTCGAAGATCTCCACCAACTAACACAGACACAACCAGAGGAGATTGTACAAAGGAGTGAAATGGAAACTTTGGAGTCTCCCACACAAAAAAAAAAAAGGACAAGAGAGGCACCATAAAGTGAAACTCACCAAGAAGATAGTAAAAATGTTTAGAGCCACATCATATGACAACCAAAACATACAGGAAGCTTATTAAAAACTAAAAACACTAAATTAAAGATTACAACGGGACACAAAATATACATTACCCACAATAGCCTACGATATGCCTATATTTCACGAGCTAGTAAAAATTATAACCAAACAGGAAGGGAAAATAGCAAATTTAGAGAAACAAATACAGCAAATGGAAATAGCAGAAATCAAATCAAAATGACAACAGCAGGAAATTGAAGTAACCAAAAGAACATTTGCAAAAGTAATGAAGAACGCAGAAAATACCCCAATAAAAATACAAGTGGAGCTGCAACAACCTGGAAATTATGGGAGTAGTGAAATTACAAAAACCAGTATCCAAATTCAAAAACTGAACAAAACTTGCCATCAGGGAAATATAATACAACTACAAGAGAAACAGCAAGTTGGAAAAAATTAAAATAATTATCCAGACAAGAGAGCAAGACTTAAAAGTAAAAGAAGTGAAAAATAAGAATCCCAAAATTATAAATTAGAACTTGGACAAAAATTGACAACAGAAGAATTCTACTAATGCATATATTTTCAAAATTTACAGGAAAATATCATACAGGAAGAGTACAAGGCAGAAGCAAAAATAGTGTTTAGGACCAAAAATGAACAAAAAAATAATGTAATAGTACAATTAAGCAATTAATTATTTCACTTTATTAGTAAAAAAAAACAGATTACATATAACATGGCAAACTTACAAGTTAAAAGAATTAATATCACCGACAAGATGCTTTAAATGCCTTCGCTTCGGGCATGTAAGGAAGTACTGTCGGAGTGATTAGCAGTTGTGTTCTCACTGTTCGAGCGAAGGACATGCGTGTACAAATTGTCAAAAAAAAAAAAATCAGGCACCAAAATGTATTAGTTATAGTAGAAACAATAAAAACAGTAACCATCACACCTTAACAAACATTTACCCAGCCTACATAATTGCAAAACATTTCTCCAAAAACAATACAGAATATACATGGAGTTGCGACGCTAGTGCTCGCTGCGTCAGATGTCTCCAGTATTTCCCACTCTCCTAGTTGGCCTCCTCCTTGATCGGATTGGCTCCCTCTCCTGATTTCCGCTCCTTAAATGTATCACACTTTTTTGGTAATGGAGCAGTTTATATAAGTTATACTGCACACTCTGTACCTCACCCTATTCTACGCCCGATCGTCACCTGCAAAACACCTGGAAAAACTGCAATAGGATTTTTAAGTGTTAATTCGTCGTTAACACGACGTTAGATTTCAAAGGCCGGGTGAGCCCATGTTTGAATTCGTTGATTCCATTTGCGCATTTCACGATGCCTTATGTATGCAAATGAGTGAAAATGAGCTGGTCAATGTCATCGTTGATAACTTGGCTCGGCACGTACGTGAGCAATGCACGCTTGTCTCTACTCCACGCTTGAGCTACGCCAGCTCTGGCTGTAGAAGTGCAAGGTCGTCTCGTGGCCTCCAGTGGATTCCGAGCTTGTTTTCCACCTCCCGTGCGTGCCCGCCGTGACAGTGACTCCGAGCCGTCCGGACAACTTTTCAGTCTACAGGATGTGTCGAGCAACGCAGTTCTCCTGTGCGTTGCAGTAATTGTAGACACGTAGCTATGAATTGTCCACACGGCAGGCGTACGATATTGGAGAGAGAATGTTTTCAATGCGGCGAGCTCGGGCACCTGCGTAGATCCCGTCAAAAGAAGGGTAACGAAAAGTGGCTGGAATTCGGCGTGGGTCTTCCAGTCGAGTTATGGATAAAGTCCCGCGCAGTACAGAAAGTGTACCGTATTGATCACCTGTGCGGATCAAACTTTTTCCGTTTTGGTTGACACTGGCGCTACCCATTGCGTTTTGAGCAATTCTTTTTTAAAAAAACTTTTGGATTCTAAGATCATTTCCAAAGGGAGTGTTGTATGTATGTCAGAGAAACATTTGTGAATCACTAACGGCAATGTCGTTAAGAGTAATGTAGTTGTGAACTTACATTTTAATATCCGTAGGTTTTCATGGACGTTTCCGTTTTGGGTTTTTCCGCCCCTTGCTCATGAATTTATACACTGAAGAGCCAAAAAAAACTGGTGCACCTGCCTAGTATTGTGTAGGGCCCCCCGAGCACGCAGAAGTGCCGCAAGACGACGTGGCATGGACTCGACTAATGCCTGAAGGTATGCAGGAGGCAATTCACAACATTAATCCTGCAGGACAGTCCACAAATCCAATCTGCGCCAATTTGAGAAAGGGTTGCACGTCTGTCACATTTAATGAATCTCGTCAGTCGTCGTTTGTCCCGTTCTTTCACGATCTTTTTCCGGCCGCAGCGATGTTGAAGACGTGATGTTTTACCGGATACCCGATATTCACGGTACACTCGTGAAATGGTCGTACGCGAACATCCAAATATTATCGCTACCTCGGAGATGCTATGTCCCATCTCTCGTGCGCCGACTATAACACTACGTTCAAAATCACTTAAAACTTGATAACTTGCCATTGTAGCAGCAGTAACCGATCTAGCTGCCGACTGCATCACGTTACTCTGATTGGTTCAATACCTCTGTTATTTGCATACGCACGCCTATACCAGTGTTTTTGGCTCTTAAGTGTATTAGGCCTTGATTTTCTGGGAAAAACTAGGGCATCAATTGACCTTGACAACTTTTATTTGTATTTTGGGTTTGCCCCGAACATCAGGGTTGGTTTCCAGATTATCACAGTTCCGGATATATTCTCTCCTTTACTAAATTGCACAAGTTCTGCCACTGATTTTCAAGTACGCTTGAATCAGTTGAAGGAGGAATTCAGTGACGTTATCTCTTCATCCATTGGTAAATGCGATGACCTTCCATATAAGTTCTCGTTGACGGATGACATTCCCGTGCGCGATCGCCATTTTAAATGTCCAGTTCCCAAGCTCCAAGCTTTCAGGGAAATTAAAACTGTTAGAGGCTGGAGTTATAATACATAATATTATTGTTCACCACGATTTTTGGCGAGTCTCATTTATCCCACTTGCGTCAGGTGTTCCTCAAAATTCCGGAAGTAGGTCTGGCGGTTAACCCATATAAGGTCACCTTGGGATCTGACAAGGTGAAGTTCCTGGGATACGTGCTCTGTGAGGGTCGTCTCATGATTGATCCCGACCGTGTGGCCCCAATTTTAAATTTCTCTAGCCCAAAGACCTTGAAGGCGGTTCAGAAATTTTTAGTGGTATTGGGTTACTACTCCCGTTTCATTGATCATTTATCGGAACTGGCAGCACCTTTGAATTCTTTGAAAAGAAAGGTAGTAGAATTCCATTGGGGTCAGGAGCAGGAGTCGGCCTTCTCCCTGCTTAAGAAAATACTAGTTTCTCCTCCAGTTCTCCTTCTTCCGGAATTTTCACTGCGATTTATAGTTCAAGTTGATGCCTCGTCCCTGGCTTTAGGCGCTGTCACAGGCCAGCGGACAGAGTTGAGTTTGGCGCCTGTGGCCTTCTCAAGTCGCGGTCTTTCTGAGAGGGAACGGAAGTTGGGAATATACAAGAAGGAAACCTTGTCATGCATTTTTGGGCTTGAAAAGTTCGTAACATGTATAGAGCATGATGAATGCGACCTTTAAACAGATAATCAAGCCCTGAGTTGGGTTTTTAACCATCCCCAACAGTTGGGTAAACTGGGTCGTTGGGTGCTACGACTGTCTCGCTTCCGCTTCAGGGTTCATCATGTTCGAGGCTCCAAAAACCAGGTGGATGATGCCTTTTCTAGGATGTATGATGCGACAGATTTTGAAATGGACGAGGCAGTGGTTCCAGAGGCATCCCTCATCGTTTCGGGTTTTCCGGAATTCTTAGTTTAGTTACGCCAGGCCCAGGCGGATGACAGTTTCTGCAGTCAGAACCAAAGGGACTTGCATAATGCTACTGTGCTTCCCTATGTGTTAGACAATGGCATTCTGTATTTCACCGGTAAAAATGGTCGTGCTCGTAAGATCGTTGTGTCTGAGTCACTGAGATCTATGGTGTTGTCCTACTTTCACGATTCGGTGTTCGGCGGACACCTGGGTGTCAGTAAGACTTTCAACAAAATTGCTGTACATTTTGCCTGGCCTAATCTTACGGGCGACGTTTCTGTTTTTGTGCGTTCGTTTGATCTGTGTCAAAAGTGTAAATAGGTCCAGCATGCGAATGTTGGACAGGTTGTGACGCAGATTCCCCAGGCTCCTTGGAGCACAGTTCATTTAGATATTTTTGGAATTTTATTAAGATCTAAAAAGGGTAATGAATGCCTACTAATTATGTTAGACACCTTTACGCAATTTGTTATTCTGTTACCATTGAGAAATATGAAGGCTTCATCCATTTTTAACGCATTCACCGATCAGGTGTGGAAGGTGTTTTAGTGCTCTTGTTGAAATAGTCACATATAATGCTAAGTATTTCACCTCCAGTTTTTTTTAAGAGCATGTGTTTTCACTTGGCCATCAAGCATTTTACTTCCAGTCCATATTACCCGAAGGGTAACAAGGTTGAAAGATTCAAAAATAACTTAAAGGCTTGTTTGACTATTTTTTACAATCAGGATCACACTAGGTGGAATCAGGATTTGGACTTCATAAATGTGGGTTTCAACAGTACCCTACATGATTTCACGGGTGTTACAGCTTGCCTCCGATTCCTTGGCCGTCCGCTTAGTCATCCATTAATTAACATTTGGAATACTCCTTCTTTCCCTTCCCCCCTTGGTGACGCTGACCAGGATCGGTTACTGGAGGAGTTCCACCACAGGCTCGGAGCAGCGAAGCTGCAGGTCGCGGCTAACATGGACCAGGGCCGGTGACGGGTTACTTTCAAGACAGGGGACCTGGTCCTGTGTAAGAACTATGTGTTAACAGATATGGGAAAGGATTTAACGGGGAAGCTGATTCCAAAATTTGTCGGCCCTTTTATGATAGATAAATTCCTAGGTATTAAAACTGTAAGTCTTGTTTCGCCCAGCTCAAACAGGTTGTTCAGAAAGGCACATGTTTCTCAATTGAAACATTACTTGCAACGTAATTAAGGGTACATTGATCATGTTTGTGCTTGCAGTTTGGTTGTTTTGTTTGTTATGGATTACGAATTTTTTTCCTTGTCCCTTTTCCTGTATCATTTTGGTTGTTTTTGTGTTTCTCTTTTCTTATCAGTTGTTATTTTGCATGCTTTCCCGTCCTCCCGCCGAGTCGAGCTGAGCCTGCCTTGCTCCACCACACTCGTGCGGCTGAGAAGTGGATTGAGTCATCCGCTGGAGGAGGCAACGGTTCTTCGGATTTCTCTACTTGCTGTTTACTACGGATCCCGGTGCTCGAGAAGAGACCGCTCTGATGGCGTTGAGTGGTTTTCCACCTGGCTGCCCACCGTCCCCAGGGATGTCATCGAATTCATTGTTTTTTGAAACCTCAAGGAGCTAATCACTCCTTAAAATGTTTGTCAATTTGTGACAGAACTGTTCTCCGAGAATGTCTATCTGTAACATGGGAGTCTACTCAATACTTAACCTTCCACTATTCTTCGAATCTTACTTCTATGTCTACAGGCTTTCTTGTTGTAAATTTGTATACTGTTGAAGAAAACTTCGTTATGAGCTTCAGAGACTGGTCGCCAGAGCACAGGTTTAGAGGTGGGGGTAGCGATGCTAGCGCTCGCTGCGTCAGATGTCTCCAGTATTTCCAACTCTCCTAGGTGGCTTCCTCCTTGATCGGCTTGGCTCCCTTCCTGTTTCCTCCCCGGTTCTCCCTCTCCTGATTTTCCCTCCCTAAATGCATCACACTTTTTTCGTAATGGAGCAGTTTATATAAGTTACTGGACACTCTGTACCTCACCTATTCTACGCCCGATCGTCACCTGCAAGACACCTGGACAAAATGCAATAGGATTTTAAAGTGTTAATTCGTCGTTAATACGACGTT
This sequence comes from Clitarchus hookeri, assembly GCA_002778355.1. Lineage (NCBI taxonomy): Eukaryota > Metazoa > Arthropoda > Insecta > Phasmatodea > Phasmatidae > Clitarchus > Clitarchus hookeri. Next base: position 260,339 of record NQII01000197.1, on the reverse strand, counting down.
AGTTGAAATGAGGCATCTCCTGTTTAATATCTTTGCCTGAGCAGCCGTCTACATGAGCATTTTAAAACGGTGAGTCGTGGGCTGCTGGCAGTGTTAGCTGGGTTATTTCTAATAGTTTTTTTAATATCGTGTGACGTTGTTGTGTTGTCTTGGGCATGCAGTGAGGTAGTCTTTATTTTAAATTGTGGTTTTGGTCACCAGTCGAAATTTGGTTTCGATCGAACTTAATATCTTGCTTTGCTGTGTGCTGCCAGTTTATTAACGAGTAGTGTTTGTCTGGTTTGTTGTCCATGAATGTTTGCTATTGCATTTTGGCTTGCGTCCAAGATTTACGCTTGTAAATATCTCGTTATTTACATTTTTAATCGTATGAGCTTTGGGTAGGGTCGTTTGACCGCCTCCAACAATCGTTCCATTTTAATGTAATTGTTTATTCAAGTTTTAGTGTGTACTTTTATTATTTGGAGGCTCTACTGAGCTTATTAGTCTCACGTTAATGATTTGTGTCAGCTTTATTATAATACGCAATTTTTAAAGGTTTTCTAATTATTGTACCTTTTACTAAAGGAGGCTTTACTGGGCTTATTAGGCTGCCCTCCTTTTTACTAATTACTTACGCTTATTATTGTAGTCAGTATTATGGAAATACCTAAAGATTAAAAGGGCTGTCAATCATTATGTTCAACAGGAATTTTTCGCATCATGTTTATATTAATATTAGTGTCTGTGAGCAATTTATTATTTGGTCTTGTGTCTTTTTATAATACCTTTTTTTTTGTAATTTTTTATTATTGTATAATTATGTGGAATCAAGAAATGCTTGTAAAATTAGCTTTCAAAGATTGTAAAGCTTTAACTACTTTTTCATATGGTGCTGTCATTATTTATACATATATTTTCTGAGAAAATACAAGCTCTTAAATTGGTCCAATGTACTTAATTATTTGGGGTTGTCACAGAGTTATGATGATACTTAAATGTGCACAACAAAATTTGCAACGATCCAAAACAGAAATGGCAGAATTTAGTCAGTTAATAACAGAAAATAGGATAGACATTTTTGTAGTACAAGAACCATACTCAGTAAGAGGTAAAATACAAGGAATAGGACAGCAGATTTGAGTTATAGATAAAATAGAAAATTTACAATCGTGGAGTGCAATTTTGGTAAATAAAAATATAGACGACTTATATTTGTATCATCTTAGTACGAATAAAATTACAGTAGTAATGATACAAGACTTTAGAACAATATATTTCATTTCTGTGTATGTTGCCCCTAGCTTAGATATAGTTACAGATATTACTAAGTTGCAACACATATCAGACCAATTAAAAGGGGAAAATATAGACCTGGCAATAGACTCAAAATCACAATTCAAAACTATGGTTTTTTCAGATAAAGCAGATTATAGACGAGAACAAATGGAAACATTGAGAGGACGAAACATTGTACAAATACTCAATAGACAGTCACAAATAACACCACATGATTCAATTCGTGGAATAAGCAACATAGACATAACACTAGCAACAAACGAAATAGTTAAAAAATGCATAAACTGGAAAACAAAAGAATCAGCAATCAGTGAACATATCATAATAACATTGGAAATTAAGTATACAGATTATGACAAATAGAAACACAATCACAGTATTTAAACCATATAAAAAAGAAAGAAACCTGGGAAATAAAACTGATAGACTTCCAAATAAAATTTAAAAAGATAAAAAATGAAATAGAAAATTTTAATATTGAGGATAAAATTCAAATAATAACAAAAACAATTAGATAATTTTTTAAAAGAGATAATGTAGTAACAAATCAATATCAAAAACTTAAATGGTGGACTGTAGAATTAACAGAAAAAAGGAAACTGGTACAAATCATTAAAAATAGATATAGGAGATGTTACCAATGCCTATACAAACAGGATATAAAAAATATTAACAAAGAAAGAAAACAATACAAACATACGATAAATCAAACTAGGATTTAAAAACGACAGGAATATGTAAAAAAAATTTAAAATCAAATATTTGGGGAATCCCTTATAAAACAATAATGAGCAAAAAAAAAAACATATAATTCTAGCATCACTAAAAACAGACAACATATTTACAGTTGACATAGAAGATGCATACCTAATTATTTACAGGCATTAACACCTAAACAAGAATTGAATATTAATTTAAGGAACATAGACATACAAAACAATAGACAAATAACATAAATAACAAAAGAAGCGGTAGAAGAAGCATTTAAAAACAAAAGAATAAAAAAATCCAGGGACAGAACAAATAAATAAGGAATTATTAACTCAGACATGGCGCATAATAAAATCATATATTGTTAAAATATTTAAAGGATCATATAATTTAGGAATTTTCCCAGAAAAATGGAAAACAGCGGAAATAATTCTTTTTTTGTTCAAAGGCAACAACGAAACACTAAACAAAGTAACTTCCTACAGACTTGTTAGTTTATTAACAGTGTTCAGTAAAATGTTATAATACATACAAAGTAAAAGATTACTAGATAATTTTAATGAAATACATTATTTCAGTGAACATCAGTTTGGCTTCATAAAAGGAAAAATCAACAGAATATTCTGTAAATAAGGTAGTAGATATAATAAAAAATAGCAATAAAAATATGTAGTAGATATAAGTTTAGACATAACTGTGGCATTTCCCTCATTACCAATAAATGTAATAAAGAATCATTTTTAACAGTTTTCACATACACATTAAATTAAAACAGGTATTAAATAACTATTTGGAAGATAGACAAGCAATAGTAGTAATCAATAGTAAAACCTTTAAACATAAGGTAGAGGGGAGATGTCCACAGGGTTCAGTTTTAGGGCCAACACTGTGGAATATCTGCTTCAATTTTTTTTTAATATACCGAAAATTAAAAATTACTAACAAAGTAGTATATGCTGATGATTGTATAATATACAAGGAAATAGTAGAAGATAAATAGAAGAAACGTGAAATAGAATAATGATTCAAACAGATAGTTGGTTGAAAACTATGGATTTAAAATTAGCAACAGATAAAACTAAATAAATACTAATAAAGGTAAATTAAATAAAAATCGTCCACCAATAGGAACGTTAGTTAAACAATTAACAATTTCAGCAACGCAACAACATGAATATTTCGGTATAATTTTAGACACAGAATTAACATTCCCACCACATATAAAATATGTTACGACAAAAGCAAATAATATATTTTTCAGTCTAAAAAATCATGAGGAACAGAATGGGGTTTAAATATGATAAATTGGTTATTTCTGTACAAAACATCATATTACCAACAGCATTCTATGCAGCAAGCATATGGGAAGAAAAAATAAAAACTAAATAAATTTATCAAAACATTGAGAGCTCAACAAAGAAAAATTGTGATTATGTGTACAAAACAATAGAGCACTATACCATATGATGTATCAGTAATTATAGCTAAACAAATCCCGATAGAAATGGTAGCAAAACATTGTATTAATGTATATAAATTTTAAAAAAATCTGACAATAATATGGAACAACTCAGAAATACAATTAACACATAGAAACAATAAAATCTGTTACATTTATAATGAACAGATAGTAAATACAAAAAAAAAATAAAAAGCCTATTTGAAAAATCACAAATAACTCTTTTGCAACAGCAATATTTAGACTCGACAAGCAGGGATTATATTCAAAATATATTTCTTTGATTTAAAAGATTGGTACGAAAATACAGACAGAATGAACACAAAATTACTTTAAATAATTTCGGAACGCACACAAAATAATTATCATCTACACAAAATAAATATTAAGAATAGAAGTAGACGCCAATGTGGAGAAATTCAAGATACAGATAATTTGTTATACCATTGTAAACTTTTTGAAATTGAAAGAAATTTATTAAAAAATGCATTACGAGAAAACTGGCCATTAGTTTAATACAGAAATTTATATCATGAACCTTTTCAAAATTATATCGTTAAGAATATATAAAATATATATAAACCATAATTAAAAAACTAAATGAAGACTTAAGATAGTGAATAGTAGTAGAAGTGATGTATTCTGTGACTCTTTAGGTTAAGCTTAGGTTAGTTTTTGTTATGTGTTGGGTTTTTGTTGATATCTTAATTTTGAAATGTAAAAAAAAATGTTTAGTATATTATTGTAATTTCTGCGTAAAACAGAAATGTTTTACAAAGGGGCTGGGTCACCGGGCGGCAACCTCCTCCCGGTTACCCACGGAATGGCGTTTAGGAGCATAACTCCAACCCCTGTCCCTGTGGAAACGAAGGTGAATAGGTCGGAACAGGCATGTACAGGCGCCCACCGCATGACGCGCCAATTCCGTTCGCCTCCGTGGTATGCAACTTGTTGCGAACTCAGGCACGTAACGCTACAGACGCCCTTGTTGTTTTGCCTAACTACTACTTAAGTTTGAAAATACCGGATGACCTTTTCGAACATTTTGTTACTAGGAATTGTTATACGTGTTGAAAGGCTAGTAGCTATTTTATTATTAGGCTCATATTTTTTATTATCTATATATATATATATATATATATATATATATGTTGTTTCCGTTTGTTCGGACGCGTATAACTCCCGAAAAAATCAACCAATTTTCATTCTGTTTTTCTATAAACCTTCCTTTCGTTTCCACGAGTGTTTGTACACCTTTCTTTTGTATCTGTATTACCTGCAAAGGTACTAAAATCTGCAAAAAGCTAATTTTTACCATGCTTTCACGTGAGGAAGCGCCTTTGTTGACAGCTGTCTGTTAAAACATTTCAACTGTTTGAACCGTCCAACTTAATCATACGCGCGGAAGATGGTAAAACTAAAAACATTGTACACGAACAAGTACTTCAATAATAAATATTTTGGAAATACATGTACTTCTTTCAATTAATTTCACAGAAATGAATAGAATCAAAATGTATTTTAAAACAATTTGTGAATACAGTACAATGTGTGTCTCTGGATGTATGTTACGTTTGCGATCGCCCACAGCAGTGTTCTGATCCAACAGGACAGCGCTCGTCCTCACATCGCCGCGGCCGTCTCGAAAACATACTCTGTTAAGACTAGCCGCATCGTCAAACCTATCCCCAATAGGAAATGTGTGGGGTGCCATTGACAGCTCTATCGCGACTCCACACCCTACTGAGAGGCCACAGTGGTATAGTGGTCAGACTACTTGCTTCCCACTTAGGCGAAATGGATTCGATTACCGGCGGGATCGCTCCCGGATATTTTGCATGGGGGAATTGCTCCAGACGATGCCGCTGGTCGGCGGGTTTTCTCGGGAATCTCCCGTTTCCCCCCTCTCTTGCATTCCGGTGCTTCTCTATGCTCCCCTGACTTCATCTTCATCGGCTCTCAAGAACTCGATGTTAAGAGTCACCCAAATATCTCCACTCCACTCCGCCCGTACCGCAAATTCTGCAGGAACTAATATTCAAGCCGCATGGGATGGAATATGGCAAGACACCAATGCGGACCTCCACAACTCTATGCTGGAACGTCTGGCGGAATGTGTTCGCAAAGATAGCAGTCAGGCGTCATACTGAGGGACACACGTGTAGCGCAATAAATATTGTGCTCAGTTCAGTCACAATTTGTAATCATTTATTGTTGTTGGTGGCTTTTGGCTTATTTTCGAATAGCATTGAAATCGGGCACTTCTTTGTGGATGCAACTTCTTTCTTGACAATGAGTGTATGTGAATGAAAATTGTCAGATGGGTGTGTGTAAAAGTAAGCATGCCAAATAATTTAAATTACGAAATCCATTTGCCAAATGTATGGCGGTGGGAGTCTTGCGCAAGGAACCTCTCGACAGTTGCTTGAGCGCCGGCATTGCAGTCGGACAGGAGACGTTCCCTTTTCACGACAATGCGGTCAGCTGACACGACGTGAACACGCGAGCTTTCACGCGTCGCTCACGGCAACTAAACACGAAGCGCGGGTTTCTGCTGTGCGTTGCGCAACATCTCGTTCCGACCGGCTGCAAGGACTGGAGATGTTCTGCCAGCACGGTGCTGGAGGAAAGGACGTCGTGCTTTAAAGGTCCCGTCTACCAGGAAGCATTTTGAGTGTCGGAGTCCTTAGTGTAAAGCGCGGAAGTGGAAGTACGACTCCGGGTTCAACAAGAGAAGCGAACAAACACTACATTACTACATTTAGTATAACTATTATAGAGGATGATTACTCAGTAGAGTTTTCTGGCCCTGGTGGCCGCAGTTTTCGGCCGATTTCGATGGGATCAGTCACGTCTGCAAAAAAAGTCATAGATATGACCAAGCATGTAATTTACATTCTCAACGTTATAACACTGGCCACATCAACCAGAGAAGCGAACAAACACTGAATTTAGTATAGCTATTATAGAGGATTATTTCTTAGCATTATCATTCATTTCGCTTAGAAACTGTTCAAATTATAAGCGTTTTTGTTTATTCCAAATACTTGCTCTCTACATGCTTGGTCATATCTACGACGTTTTATAGCAGAAGTGACTTACAATATATATGCAGCCTTAACTCGCTGAGTTGTATATATATATATATNGAGGATGATTACTCAGTAGAGTTTTCTGGCCCTGGTGGCCGCAGTTTTCGGCCGATTTCGATGGGATCAGTCACGTATGCAAAAAAAGTCATAGATATGACCAAGCATGTAATATACATTCTCAACGTTATAACACTGGCCACATCAACCAGAGAAGCGAACAAACACTGAATTTAGTATAGCTATTATAGAGGATTATTTCTTAGCATTATCATTCATTTCGCTTAGAAACTGTTCCAATTATAAGCGTTTTTGTTCATTCCAAATACTTGCTCTCTACATGCTTGGTCATATCTACGACGTTTTATAGCAGAAGTGACTCACAATATATATGCAGCCTTATCTCGCTGAGTTGTATATATATATATATATGTTCAGTTCACTTCCCTTGTTGTTTCCATCTGTGTAAATAGCAAGTATTTGGAATGATCAAACATCGCCTCGACGTGCAAGATACTGAACAGTCTGTCCGTCGTAATCTTGCCTCTGCGAGTGGAGTGGAGAGTTTTGGGCGGCTCTTAACAGCCAAGTCTTGAGAACCGATGAGGGTGAAGAGAGATGAGTATGGAACAGCGCCGGAATGAAAGGGCGGGGAAACGGGAGATCCCCGAGAAAACCCGACCAGCGGGCATCGTTCAACATGATTCCAACATGCGAAGATTCGGTGAGCCGGCCGGGGATTGAACCTGGTTCGCCTCGGGTGGGAGGCGAGCAGGCTAACCGCTCGGCTACCACGACCCCCTTTGCTGTAAGAGGTTTTGTAGTAACAGAAATACTGTAATTTCAGTGTACGTTGTTTCGTATTTTGCCATCGCCGAAAAACGTGTTGTAAATCCTTTCATAAGGTTTCATAAAACACTGAAGTTTGAAAAAGTGCATCCAATAGGGCGAAAACCTTGATTTCCGTGGACCGTGGTGTAACGATGTTTTAAAGCCACAGTGACGAAATGCTCGGTTTAGCCACTTTCATTTTAAAACATACAGAGACGTAAGTATAAAAACATAAATTTCCATTCGAACTTGAAAATATTGTTAAATTTCATTCGCAAGCAGACGTCGCTCAGAAATATTCAGTAGTTTTTGAATAAAACATTTTTCCGTTAGCTCTTAAAATGCTTTTGCAGCCTACGCAGATGACAGCCACCACCTTTGTTACGTTCGTACCATGAGGTTTCTGGGTTAAATCCTGGGGGAAGTCGCGAATGTGTGTGCAATTCTAGGCGTAAGTGTAGGTGTTTAATAGGTAGATAGCTCTNGGGTTAAATCCTGGGGGAAGTCGCGAATGTGTGTGCAATTCTAGGCGTAAGTGTAGGTGTTTAATAGGTAGATAGCTAGACTAGTAGANAGCTCTTTACTAGACTACCAAGGTGAAGCGGGATCTTTAATGAGCTACACGTGTAATAAATCATATTCTAAATATGCCATCAAAAAGAGCCATAATTTCCCAATTTATACTGTTTTTATATTACTTTAAATGTGACGAGAAGATAATTATAGGCACCAGCGCATTCCAGCATCACACCCATGCTTGCAGGTAGCTATGCACTTCGTTCCTGCAGGTATCAGTAATCTTTGCCACCTGTGGTTATCAGGGAACTTACACGATATAAACATTTATAACTTACTAGCTTACCCGGCCACGCGTTGCCGTGGCATAAAAGATTTTGGTTATATTCATTTATGTGAAATTAATTGAAAGAAGTATATGTATATATATAAGTATACGTATATATGTAAAAAAAAACATTGAGCACAACAAACTGAAATGTTCAAACATACAGCTGTCAACAAAGGCGCTTCCTGACGCGAAAGCACGGTAAAAATAAGCTTTTTACAGATTTTGGTACCTTTTCAGGGAATACAGATAAAAAATAAAGATGTAGAAACACTCGTGGGAACGAAAGGAAGGTTTATAAAAAAAACAGAATGAAAATTGGTTGATTTTTTTGGGAGTTNTCTCGACGTAGCAATCGTATAATAAACATACTTGTTCGTGACAGGAAAAAAAACTGAGTAATGGGTTTTACCATAGCATTTATCTATATTTTACGCAGGTGTTAAGTTTCAATTTCTCTCGGTTTACGTGTCTACTTACGCCGTACGGTGATGTTTACAAGTAGCTAGCCAAGCACGTATCATGTCTAAGTTTTAACGTTTCCGTACTCCAGCAACTTCCGGTTATATGACGCTGTTTATATCCACTACAGCTCTGCAACAACGGACAACTCAGAAAACTAAATCGAACGCGAATTTTTTTTTTAAAGAAACGTTTTACCTTGACGGGAAGTAGGGTTAGCAATACAGTATCACAGACCCGTCTACAAAATGACCTATCTGTATGGCCAACATACTCCCTATTCCCAACGCTTATCGCACACACCAAATAACTTGGCTCTTACTAAACCAATCTCAACTGAATATTAAATTTAAGAGTTTAGAAAAGCTCTTCTGATAAACAAACACTTTTTTTTGTCTTACATCGTAGACGACATAGACCACAATACTTCAGAAAGTATGCACCGCGTCAAAAAAAATATGTATGATTCATACTATAAAGAAATAGGCCCCGTTTTAATTTTACACAGTACTCATTTAAAACTTTCAATGGAAATTTAAACCACCCATTCAAGCTTTAATATAGCTCTCTTGTATTTACTTAAAAAATATTTTACTTATACACAAATGTACACAAACCAGCACTACGGGATATTCGTTTACTTATACTAGCACTTCANAAAAAATATTTTACTTATACACAAATGTACACAAACCAGCACTACGGGATATTCGTTTACTTATACTAGCACTTCACAAAACCCATAATTACAAAGAAATCCGAAAACACTGTGGAAATATTCTTCGGATTAAACAATAGTTATACCACGAAAAAAAAAAAAAGTTTTAACAGAAATATTACAACTCTCTTTGACGGAGCTTGGGTAACATTGCATTATCCATAACACCAGCAGATACCTGAACACAGTTTGTTATATGTATAGTCTGTTCGCGGTAAACTGATCACTTTTGAAAGAACTGCTTAAGATCTACTTTTATGCCAATTTTTTAATTATTCCACCATATATAAAATTATCTTTGTCATGGACCTAGTCACTTGAGGTATTCGTGCGTCTTTCCAATTGAATTGCAAAATTATTAGAAAAGTAAATATTTTACAAATGCGTTAATTCTTCAACTTACATGCATNTCTTTCCAATTGAATTGCAAAATTATTAGAAAAGTAAATATTTTACAAATGCGTTAATTCTTCAACTTACATGCATAAAAAACAGATAGCAAAATTAATCATATCAGCATTCACAAATGTTTACTTATCACTTTTAATTTAATTTTAAGACANAAAAAACAGATAGCAAAATTAATCATATCAGCATTCACAAATGTTTACTTATCACTTTTAATTTAATTTTAAGACATGGAACTACTTTACCTTGGGCGCAGGCCAGTCGGCGTTCTTGTTGAAATATATGCGGGTAGTGGCAGGGGCAGTTTTCAAAGGTTAATTTCAAAAGTTCTCAATTAACCGCGAACAACCAGTAAAAACTATGTCCTTGGAGAAAGGAGGCTAACCAGTTGTGTTAGCAAAGATTTGTTTTCTTTTTGTGATGAGAGTTGAGTTGGCAGGTTTTCTTCGTCGACTCTTAACAGGCAGGACTTCATCTCCAGTGATGGTTAAAATTTAGGTGAATATGGAGCCGCGGTGGAACGCAAAGGCGTGGGAAACGGGAGTACCCCGAGAAAACCCGCTGGCCGATGGCGGCGACCACCGCGTTTTCCACGTGCGGAAATCCGGGTGAACCCGCAGGAAATCAAACCCGGTTCGCCTTGAGGACGCCGCATAATTGGAGATGTTCTGCGTGTTTGAGACGCAGAAGCAAGGGAGCGATAAGGGCGACACTCACACGCGCGCCTCGTGCCCCGTCGCTCCTATGCTCACGGCTCGGAACTGGCGGGCGGTGTTCTCGTCGTGCTGCGTGTACCTACGGGAATTTAAGCCGTGACCGTATGATTTTATTGGAGGAAAGTCAGCAGCAAGGTTCAGGGCAGGTCACTGTAAGAGTTTTTTATGTCACCTAGAAGTATATTTTGAAAAACCGCAATGTGAAAAATTCGTTTTAAGCCACGGCTCGGGAATAGTATTTCTAATGTGCGTGATGTAATATCTTTTAGAGTGTTATTCCCCCCTCGCGTCAAATGTGTTTTCTTTTCGTATAACAGTACAGTGGAAACACGTTAAGTGTTTTCATAAAAAACACGCGGGCTCCCAACACACTGCAACGTGATACAAGCGACAGGTAGACGTCGTCCTCAGAAAGAGGCGAGTGGTGTGACTACCGCACCACCGCGGCCCCCTCACGCGCCAAGTGGTTCACAGAATTTCTCAAGTAGACGATGCTCCGTGTTCTTTGAGAAGGAATTACAAGAAGTAGAGCTAACTCCGGGTAATCCTCGCGCTGTTTACATGACGGATTACGACCCAGATCCTGCGAGGGAAAGGCAACGTGGCACCCGAAATGCCTGGTTTCCAGCTCCTAGGGGAAGTGGTTTCCAATTCAACTGTCAGCTACTGATACAGAGCCCGGTGTTGTTTCGTAAGCAAAAGGGAAACTAATAGTTTACGTCGTTGCCTTATCGAAGATCATGGATGGCGCTGTGTAGTCACGATTCTGCGGTGATTCGCATTGCGCGCACATGCATATAGCTGGCATCGGTTTTATTGAACACTTTTGAAAGTTCTGTTTAATTTAAACACTTTGTATCCTTCCACCACGGGTAAAAGTTAGCGCTGTTCTCGACTTATCGGCTACAATGCATGCGCCGTGCAAGTGAGTTGTTAGAAACATTATTTCCGGACAATACTTACACTTAAGGCGTAGGCTACAATTTAAATATAACTAACAGCCACAGTTATAACGATAAGCAGAGTGGCCTTGCTACAAATGGATATAACGCTAAAAAAAATACGTGTTGTTTATGTTGCCGTAGAAATTAAGGTTGGTGTAGTTGGTAGCTTTTTTCGTCAAAAATAATGGTTTTCGATACAGCTGAGGAATTTTTTAAAGTACAAAATTTGTTCGTTTTTTTTTTTTTTTTCTGCTGTTAATGACACTTCAAAATATTCCAAAACTTTCGTGATTGGGATGCGCAAGAAAGAAACAAAAGCCATTATCTTCCCGGGAGGTTAAAGTCAGTACACAAACTTTCTTGTATCAAACACCAGTTTATCGCTTGAAAACGCAGTAGACCGTTCGGGACTTCTGATCGGCTGCAACACCTACAAGCAGCAATAGTAACAAGCAAAGTTAAACCATGTTGAATCCTTCTCGTTACTAATACTATGCTTGGGGGGGGGGGAAGTGCTTACCTCAATGCGCGATTGCAGCTTGTCGTAGAGATGTACATAGAGAGTAACTCGTGGGTATACACTCATTAGCAGTTTAATTAGAGACACCTGCCGTGTTGGCGAAATGGTGCTGCGGTCGCCCCGTCGCGTCGAATGGACAAGCGCCCAGCCAAGTATGACTGGGATGTTGTCAGGCCTTATATTGACCGTCTGAATAACAGTCGAACAATAAAAGAGGAATAAACAAGATCTGAGCTCATTTTATCGTGGCCACTGTGTCAGGAGTGTACCGTGAGTTTATGGATTCGGGTTAAACCACCCCCGCCAGGGAAAACTGCCGTGGCGTACAACGTATCTGTGACAGGAGTCGCCGTCGACTAGCTTGGTTGGCAACAGCGGATAGACGATCCACAGTGCAGCAGATTCCTAACCAATCCAAAGCTGGATCACAACAACCTGTGAGCAACCATTCCATCCAGAACGATCTCCTAGTTATGGGGTACAGAAGCTGCTCCTCCACTAGGGCACTTCTGCTCAGAGCACGTCACAACGTTAGACTATTAACGTGGGGGCGAGATCACCGCTACTGGACCCTCGACGTATGGAAAACGTTCCCCTTGATGGATGAGTCGAGGTATGCGATGCAAGCCGATGGCAGGTTACGAGCGCGTGGCCAAGCACATGAAGCGATGGATCCCTCGTATCAGCAAGGTACAGTTCAGGCTTGTGGTGATAGTATCCTCCTATGGGGACTGTTTAAGTGGGATGAAATGGATTCCCCGGTGCACAAGCCATCATCTCTCGCCAGCAAACGATACAGAGACCTGCTGGCAGATAATACGCATCAATTTCTTCCCCTACAGCACCTTGCAGGAGACATGTACCTAAAGAGAGAGACAACACATCGGCCCACCACTTGCGAATTGTGACTGTTTGGTTTGATGAACACTCCACTCACTTGAGGTTGCTTGCCTGACTCCCGAAGTCACCCGATTTCAATTTTATCGAACACATATGGGATGCTGTAGAGAGGGATGTGCGCGCCATGGATCTTGCTACAAGCCGTCATGGATCAGTACGGCTCCAGGCCGCTTCCGGGGCCTTGTGGAATCCATGCCACGCCGCATCACCACCGTCATCAGGGTGAAAGGGGGTGTAGACATCTCTAATGCAACTGACTATGAGTGAATTATCGTGCTGTGTTCGTGAAATACTTTTGTCAATTGCATCCGAACCTTAATATGTATAAAACAAAATGATTTTCTTCAACTCAAGCCAAATATTTCATTTATTTTAATAATAAGTTAAAATCATAGAATTACTTTCGGAATTTCGTAGCTGTCGTTGCTATAAATTACTCGAGCCGCTGTTCACATAAAAATGTGTGCATTTACAGACATTTTTAAAGGTTGATTTTAAATATTCCGGTACACTACTTTACTCGTGTCAGATGTCACCAGAATTATGAATGTCACCATTTGACGGTATACGTTTGCAAATAGTCACGTTCGATGATGTGAAGCACAGTTATGTAAAGGAAGACGACTGGCCTCAATGAGCTCCGTAACATTTCTGGCCACCAAACCAACTTTCTAATGTTACGTCATGTAAAACAGATGGTGCACTAGGGACACAAAAAAAATTACTTTACACATGTATTTTGTGGTGAACAAAATGTTATTTTGTAGTGACAACTGAACTGTTTATAACTAGTTGCAAAATCAGCATTTCTTCAAAACTACAAAATAATTTTGTGTTCACCACTAAAATATGAAGGATGAATTTCTACAAAGTATTTTGTATTCACCATAAACATTCTTTTTTTTTCAGTATGGTGGTTATTGTACCACTATCTCCTTTACTGTTCCCACAATTACGGGATTCTTGCCTCGCGATAGTGGATCGTGGAGCCTCTGCATATTTTCTAAGGCGTGCAAAAACTGCCGAGCAATCTTCTGTGACGTTTGCCTAGGAATTTCATTTGAGAATCATTTTACACGTGTCGACATCAGAAGTGCTCAGTTTCACCGTAGACCAGCGATGCCAAACCATCGTCTCGTGAGTGTGCACGCGACTACAAATTCCTTCTGTGACGTGAGAGTGCCTCATATTACGCCGTCATGTTACGTTGGCATCCTGCTCACAGCTCCTGGACGCAGCGAAACGGTTTGTCATTCCCCTCCCCCCTTACACAATCGTTCTCAACATTTCTGTCGCGGTACTCGTCCACCTTGTCGAGTACCCGCGAAGCGACGGCGGTACCTTACGCACGTTGCGGTTACACTGGTTCACTGCAGTTGCTCGTGACAGTCACTAGAGCAGTTTTCATTCCACCGTTAAATTTAATCTGATAGGACATTATTCTCTACACCGTAGTGCAGCGGGTTTTGACAACGGCTGCTCCTCCTGCAACTGAGCCCCTTGGGGTTTAATAGGAGACATCCTTCTGAGCAGTATAAAGAGTCCACCTCGGGATTCAATTCAATCGGCTGTGTTAAGGCCACTCTAGGCTGTTAATTTCTCACATCAGGCTGTAGATGTGTGTGCACTCTCTCAGACGTCATCCAAGACGTATATAAGGTAGTTGAGCTCGGTCAGAGCTCTAATTGACAGCAGTTGAATGCTCGTCTGACAGGACAAATTAAAATAAACTGTAGTCTGCTGTACGGGCTGTCCACACAAACGTAAGCACTTTTAGCACCAACCTTTAAAAAAAAAATACCGCCAGTTAAAGCTGGACTCACGACCATCCGTCGCATCCGTCAGTCGCCCGTCAGTCCGGCGGTCACGTGATCTTCAACCAATCGCAGGGCAGCGTTTTTTTTTCTATCCGTCCATCCGTCAAATATTTACCAATTGTACCTTTCGACGGACAATGGATGGGCCACCTCCATCTGACGACGTTCCGCAGAGGTGGACACACACTTTGAAATAAAATGCGAGGCGGTGGATCTGTGTTTATTTATATTTGGTGGTAAATTCAGGAATTCAAAATGTAAACAATAATTCAGTATACATTCTTATCACGTAAAAAAAAATTATCCAAAATATTTGTCTCTTGAAATTGTATTTCCAACCGTACTATACCTCCAACTAAAAAAAATATCACGATGTTAAGTTGTCACACTGAAATTTTCCGTCCAGCAGGATTGACGGACGACGGATTGTTGGGAATCGCTTTCAACTGACAGACGAAAACACAGACGAATGACTGACTGACTGACGGATACGACAGATGGTTGTGAGTCCAGCCTAACTGCAACACCGACAAGCAGACTACAGTTGAAGTTGGAAGATAATTAAATAAATTAGTTCAAGTCTTGGCATTCCACTGTAAGTGTAATTTTTAATTTATAACAAATCAAGTTGGTGGTTGTTTTGACTTCACACACATTTAAGCATGAATTGACGAATACGTAAAGCATTTGGGTTCCTTACAATTACTCGTTTTCTCTTGACTGGCGTATGAATAAAGAGATCAGACCTATTGCAGTATACATTTTACATAAGGTGGAAGAGCATATAATAAGAGGGGAATGAGCACTTAAGTTGGGCTTTCTAAATTGTTAAACTAACCGCGAACTGTTTCTCTTTTCTATAACAGTAGTACATAAACCAAACATCTTAATATCTACGTAGTAATGGCTACTATCGCAGTTGAGGTATATTATCACTGTATTTTCAGTTACATTTTGTTTCTTACAGTCCTGTAAAATTGAGTGGTTTTATAACGGAAATTTGTGTTCAAAAAATTAAAGTAATATAAGAATTGTACGATTATATATTACAACCTACATATACTTAATCTTTTTAACTTTATAATTTTTATTTCATGTTTTAAAAATATTTAATAAGCGTGCCAAAAAATTATACTTCAGTTGGAAATTGAGACATTTTAAAATACCTTATATATTTTTTTTTTTATTCTTGAAATTATATGTGCAAAGCATTGTGCTGACTTTACGTAACACTTCCGCGTGTACGTAAAATGCGTTCTCTTCGCGTACTACATAATGTTGCTTCACGTGCTAACCACGCAAACTTCGTGTACCGAATATAAATGCTGGGGAAAAGATTTGTTGCTTTTCAGATTTGAAAATCCGATATTCGAGTTACACGATCTCGTGTTTGTGTCGTAACTTTGATATTTTCAAAGAATACATTGCGAAGTATTGGCTTTCGTGATATAAATTTTTTTTAAATTTAATGTTGCCATAATTTTCTGTACCTGTGAAATTCAGGCATATTTTTCTTTTATATGCGAATAAATCGTATGTAATAAACATTGATATTGTTCAGAAAATTTAATTGTGTTTCGTGACCACAATCAACGAACTGTGGAATGCAAATGATCCCTAAATATTTACGATTTAACAAACAAAATTTTCTTTGCGCAAATTTTATTATTCTTTCGTCCTCCTTTCCGGGAGAAAATTACAAATGAGGTATGTTAAAAACGTGAGCAGACAACATATACGAAAATATAACCAATACCATAAAAACTAAAGATAATACATCTTCCTTATTCTGACTAGCCTGCAAGATTGCGTGGTGCAGTCACGTTTCACGTATAACGCAAATTATTGACAGTGACAAGCATTTCTTTACGCGAATGTGCGTATTACGTGACGCGAAACTATCATGATGGGTCTCATTAATACATCCAAGTCAAGGTATAACCGGCTTAGGTGAACTTATTACTTGTAATGTGTTGCGTGAAACGTGATACTTGTAATGTGTTACGTGAAACGTGAAGTCGTCGTAATCGTGGCCTTACACGAGCGCTGCATTGGCTCGTAAAAGCCACGATAGAGGTGGTGACCAATGAACAGCATGCATTGTTGCCACCCCTCTTGAGAAGAGGAAGGCGACGTGTAGGTATTGGCTGTTCACGGTAAACTGAGCAACCTTTGAAGCTACTGGAGATTTCCAGTGGAGCGTTGTTGGTAATTAAGCACTAAAAGTCCCAATCAGGACTTACATTCTGCTCATTTTTAATCCTTCCACCAAACGTATTTAATTCCAGTGAATCGCATCAGACCCACGTCACTGGCGTTGTTCACCAATCGGCAGCCGCTCATTAAGTACTTCAGCTACTAAAGTCCCGCTGAATTATGTTACCGATTCAGGTCAAAGTGTGTTCTTGCTCATTGCGTCCGCCCATCGTTTGAAGTGAAATGAAAGCCTGTAACGCCCTCTGGCATGCGGAGTTTCAATCCGACCACTGCGAGTCAACCTTCGAATGACCGACCGTCGGAGAGAACTACAGCGGCGCCACCTAATCATCCTGATGTACTTCTCTAACATTCTTCAGATCACACCAATAAAAACAAAATAACTAAATTTGTATAGACCCAAGGGTTTTCATAAATTCAAAAGGCCATATAATTACTAGCATTTTTTTTGTGATAGGCTGAAAACTGAATAAATAAACCTTTCCTGAGGAACACAGTAGAAATTTACATTTTAAAAATCTTCCTGCCCGTGACCGACTTGCACATAAGCAATAACGTCAGCAAATTAGAAAAAAAATATTCAACGACTTAACGTCTTACCGATAAGTGTGATGTTTTGGAATTGGCGTGTTAATAACACGCGTACAGCATGCTTATAGCAATCCCACTGTGGACGTTTGTCGACGACACATGAACGTATGTCTGCAGCCACATTAAGTTATTCACGTGGTGCAACGCATAATGTGCTGAAAGAAGAAACTAAGTAGGGTTTTTAGAAGTGCGTGATTAACCGTGAAACAGCACGGAGGGTTCGGAATTTTCTTCCACCGTGCTTGTGGATCTGCACGGAACCCAACACCACGCAACTGGCAGGTCATCATCAGAGTGCAGCTTCACCCCATCTGTCCCGCTGTCCATTGCAATAGCTCGTAGAACTGCTTCACTTGGAAAATCTAGTTCTGGAACTCGGTAGGCGATTGCTCAGGCGACAGGAGGAAGCCCCTGGGAAGCGCGTATCCTCGAGGTTTCGCCCTGGCGACGTCGCTTGCGCAAGAGCCCGCACAATGCGAGGGCGATTACGATGAGTCGCCGGGGCACAATGGTCGCCCCCATTGTCCATTGTGCGCGACGACAAGGCGTCGGGCGAAGATGACGGGGAGTATAAGACGGCGCGGTGGGACCAGAACTCCGCCAGTCTTCCAGCGCTGCGTGCATTCAAGTCTCCTCTCACCCGCTCGGAGAGAAAACAGCCGCTTCCTCTGCTGTCTGGAACTACTTCAACTGAACATTTTGAATAGTAAGTCCTGCTCTTTTAAAGATTTATTAGATCTTGAACGTGACTTCCGTGGCGGAAGTATATAAGACATTGCTTTAGTGTCACGCAGTCCCGGGTTCGTATTCCAGGCAAGCCATGGACTATTTCGGAGTCAATTTTAACTAAGTTTAGTATGTGTGCCGTCCTTTCGTTATGCAACAGCTCGCAATATTTATTACGAACCAAAATTGCCATTTTTTTTAAAATATTACTGGAATATGTGTGTGAAAAATTTTCTTGGTGTGGTCAATGTACACCCCTGGCAGAAAGACTAATTTGAGGATAGATTACGTGATTGACTTATACAAACTTACATTTGTAAACAACACACACACTACGATAACTGTACCTGCTGCAATATATTTGTTTATTCTGTGACAAGATGTACCTCCGTCTGTATACATTGGATTTTTGTGTCATTACTTTTTTTAAAGTTTGCAATATTAAGAGAAAAATATCGTGAAAATGGTATGTAAATGTATGTATATATTTGTATATATACATATATAAAGCATTCTTAGGGCTCGCTAGCGCAGTTTCCTTAAGTGGTAGGGGAAAGTACAACTATAAGGGTGTAGTTGAATCTGTCAGCTTCCATCACGTGTAATAAATTCCCACAGTTACCGTTCTGACCGAAGAAAACACCGGTCGTCTTGCGCATAGGAGCGATGAGGCGCTGGGTGAGCGTATTATTGTCGCCCGTATCGCTCCTTCGTTTCCGGGACATAGATGCCTGGAGCTATTTTGGGCGTTTGAGGCCGAGAAGCGCCGGAGCGATAAGGGCGATAAGCGCAAAGCTCTAAACTGGCGTGCAGTGTTCTCGTCGTGCTGCGTCTACCTGTGGGACTTTCATCGGTGAACCTATCATTTTATTGGTGGAAAGTCTGCGTTAATGTTCAAAACAGAGCCCTTGGGTACTTTTTTATGTATGTGACGGTTATATTTTGAGATGGAGCGCTTTGAAAAATCAGTTTTTAGCTACGTTGTAGTACCGTGAAATTGTGTTTCTAATGTACTGTACGTGATGCCTTGACAGCACTCAACATGCCTCGTTCGAAGTGTGTGTTCTGTTCGTAGACGAGCGCATTGGACGCACGTTTAATGGTTTCCGTTAAAAACGTTTATTTCAAACACTCCGCAGCGCAGTTCAAACGCCAGGTGGGCGGAAGCATTTTTTAAGGCTGCCGCCTAGCAAGGTGTGTGTCTGGCAAAACTACGGGCGATGCCGGCCGGCGCAAAGTTGCCAACTCGCGTGCAGTGTTCCCGTAGCGCCGCTGGAAGTACGGGACTAGGCGGTGACGCTGTAATTTTATTTGACGCGACACTGTAGCAAAGTCCTGTGCACTCCTCTATCGTAGTTTCTCATGAATCCGGTTCGTACATTTTGAGGAAACGCAGTCTTAAATACCAATTTTCGATCATGTTGGAGGGCGAGAAAGTAACGTCTTGGATGTGCGTGATGTATTGAAAGAACCACACACTACTGGTGCGAAATGCGTTCGCTTTTCGTAGATCAGCACATTGTACCCACGTCTAATAGTGTAGTTAGAAAAAAATAAAGTGTATTCCGAGCACTGTGCAATGCAGTTGAAGCGCCAGGTAGGCGGGAGGATTAAGCACACTTGGTGGCGAGATGCACGTGCAACGTACTGCTTGTGTGCAGTGGCGTGGCTGACGGCGGTCCTGGTGGCGGCATGCCTGCTGGGAGGCGGCCAGGCCATCATAGCCGGGGGCGACCAGGCCACCGTAGCCGGGGGCGGCCAAGCCACCGTGTCCGGAGGCGGCCAGCAGCGGCGGCAGGAGGAGGCGGAGACGCCCAAGAGCGACGGCAGGGCGGCGTCCAAGGAGGACGAGTACCAGCAGAGCAACTCGCACAGCTACCCAGGTCAGTCACCAACTCCTTTCCTCGGTAGCCGCCGTCGCCAAGTCCTCCGGCTCACATATCGAGGAAGACTTTGCCCGAGAAGGGACTCCGTTTCTACGGACAGAACAAACTAGTTGCGACGGATAGCCGTCAACTGTCCAACACTCTTAGCATGTGAGCACGGCGCACTGGCAAGCACGGCAATCGAGGATACCTTCCCCGAAACCACTTGTTCTCTACAGAGGTTTTTGCTCCCAAGAGCACAAAGTACTTTACCTACTGATTTGAACATTTGGCTTTAACCATCGTCTCCTTTTTACTTGTTGTTCTCTAATATTTTAACTGATTTTTCCTTGGACTAGGTTAACTTTATTTTCAAGTATTTATAGACAATAACTTAAATATGAAATTTCACACATATTTGTTTAAATCATTTAAACCCGAAGCTCAGAAGAAATTACTTAAAAAAAACCAGATTCTAATTTTAAATATCTAAAATACTTTTTTTTTAAGTTAATTTCCATTAAAATGCAGTCGTTAAGTTCTGAGCAATAACTATTGCATTTGCACGACGAAGACCGCCGATTGTATTTCATAATCAGCACTGAACACTGGTAAAATCGGTTGTCTTGGAAAATGTATATATTTTTAAAAAGTTGAATATTAAACTAAATATTTATTACCTGTACGTTCCTAAATATACAATAAACAGCCATGAAGGTTTTTATGTTTAGATAATGCGAAACAGGTATCTGGTTTACATATTTTTAATTTGAAGCTGATAGCACAGTCTTCTTTATTTATACGAACTTCCTCATCTGCTAGTTCGTGCTACGTCGGTTTTCATGAATGTTCACATGAAACCGTTTGTAAAGGTAGTGCTTCACCTTCATGATTATAATTCTTTATCTTCCAAATTCATTCGTGATATTTAATAACAGTGAATAAACTACGCGATCAAAAATATTGTTCAGAAAACATAGCCGACTCCTAAAATTAAAATAAAGGTTGACGACATCATGGCAGGGAAGAAGGGGTGAATAGCGCTGTCAGAAGGGTGCTTTAGGTCTCCTCATTTGAACATCCCTTGAGTTTCCGATTCCAAATGGCGTATCACTGTACTGCAACAACATCACCCTCGAAAAAATTACCGCAAACATTGTAGCGTTGCATAATAACGTTTCGTATAGATAATATGCCCATGTTTGATTAATCCGATGAGTAAATGTCCCTTGCATTCATAAGAAACCGGCGTTAACACCTTTCTCGCTGTGATAGCGATTTTGATGATCTTCGGGTGTGATGACCCCCGGACGGTTCTATCTCAAGCTGCGACGTCGCGTTCCCAGCTCGTGACGATGACATCAGGCTTCATCGATGACAACAGTGTGATACAAGAAAGCACCGCCTTCCTCCTGACAATTATATAGACGTGTGAAAGCGGTGCCTACGCTCTGGCGTTTCGTTCCTTCACTCAGAACGTTGGAAACACACTGTGCAGGGACCAAGTGATCAGACGTGTATATGCGAGATCAGTCAACGTATGCAAACCCGGCGTGAGTGGGGTCCTTAGGATAAGTAAATAAAGAAACGTATACGACGTGGGGTCTACAGAGATTTCCAAGGACGGTACACGCTTCCTGAGGTGGAGAGTGAAAATGTGTTGCGCAACGATAAAATTGGAAATCACTTGCAACTTAGCAAAAATAAGTAGTATGCAGGAAGATGGTTACACTACGCGACCACAGAAAACGGAGTTACGCAGAGTTCATACCTTCATAAAATTTAATAGGAGCTTGCATCCTCCTGTTTCTTAGAACATCATAATCCCCCCCCCCCATTTTTTAAAGAAATTTGTCATGACACGTTACTAATTAGCATGCACAAATCAATTAAAAAGGTAACCTTGGTAGCATCTGCTAATCCCGACGGTTACATAAGAAATCAAAATGTTTAGTCGGAAAGCAGATTAGTAGTTGTCTGGGAGATAGGCAACCTGTAGCACTGTCGTGCATGACATTTCAACTGACAACCTGGCTCACGTTCTTGTCCTAATGTAATGCGAAGAGTGATTAACATGGTTATAGTATAGGCCCGAAGTTGGAGCCACCCATATCCAACACGTGACGCGAGCAAATGAGACGCCTCCGTATGACCGGTGCACTTGCTGCAACATACCGTATGGCGTGCATCTTGAAAACGTTGCCAGAGATCCTCCGCACTGCCCGCTTGAGTCGCGTACACCCGTGCGTTTAGGTGACCGCCACAAGTAGCAGTAGGCTTGGCTTAGGCTCGGTGATCTGAGTGGTCATCCCACTGGCACACTTTGGCGTATCTATCGCGCCGGGTGCCGCGCATGCGTGTACAGCCTTGCTGTGCGACTTACGTGCGGAGGTGCACCATCGGTTACTTCCTACTTTTCTGAATCCCTGCTTACGTTCACTCCCAGGATATTCGTCCGCCTCACGCATAGAAAGCTTAATCGTGTCTAAAAAATTACACCGAAAGGACAAATCACCGCATTCGTGAGCCCTCATTAAAATCAAACTTTTCATAAGAACTATATAATTTAAATTTTAAGTTAAAATGCTAAAAAATTTTGTAGGACGAGAAGACCCTATACATAGATCTTTATTTGTTTATTTATAAATTTATTTTAGTTTATTTATTTATTTATATTTTTTCATTTTTGGTTGGGGTAACTTGGAGATATATTAAACTCTTTATTTTTTATACATTTATTTTTGTTTTATTGACCTTGTAATATTCTTTTAAGATGTAGATACCTTAGGGATAATAGTGTAATTGTTTTTGAGAGCTCAAATAGACAAGAGAGATTGCGACCTCGATGTTGGATTAAGATTATAATTAGGTGTAGATGTTTAACACACCAATTTCTCCCTGTTTTTTATTCGTATTAATGATAGATAGGATATTATAGTTTATGAATAAAATATAAGTAAAGGTTGAATTCAGCCAGAAAACCGGTTACCTTTACGTTAACGGAAGTACATACAGTTTGTGATACGTGACGTATTTAGGAAATGATCAAACACGTCACACGAGGGGCGATTTTTCAAAGGTTTAATTCGAAAAGCGTGAAGAAATCGCTAATAGACTGCAGGGTGTGTGTGCATGTGTGTGTGTGTGTCGCAGTGTACCACCACGCGGAACACGGCTACGGCGGGGAGGAGTACGCCGGCCACCCCCTGGGGGGCGCCCACGTCGTGGGGTACGAAGGGGGCGGCGGCGGTCTCTACCCGGGCGCCCACGGCGGTGGCGCTCTCTACGCGGGCGCCCACGGTGGCGGCGCCCCCTACCCGGGTGCCCAAGGCGGCGGCGGTCTCTACCCGGGCGCTCACGGCGGCGGCGGTCTCTACCCGGGCGCCCACGGTGGCCACGGGGTCGGCGTCAGCGGCTACGCGGGCCTAGAGGGTGAGTCGCGCGCCGCCGCGCACCATATATATATAGTAGGGTGGAGTGAAAAAATCATTTTTCGACAATTGTAATGGAATACCCGGGGAAAGTTGTGGGTAGGCTTCATAAGTAATAGCGTAAAATATTTTATCTCTAGTCTATGGTTAAGAGGTGCCCCAAGAATTTTGAAATTTCAGATTTTTTGTTAAAATCAGCAGGTACTATAATATTTGTAAAATCTAATACAGCAATTTAATTTTAATAGAATAGCTTGAATAACTAAGGAAAATAGCCCTAATGTCTAGCACATTTTCTTCTTTATTTATTTAAACTCTTCTTGTGGTGCCCCAGTAGCAGAAAAAACTCAGTAAAAGCAATCAATTCTAAGTTTTCTCATCTGGGGATATGTGCTATTATTTCGAATAAAAATACCTCTCCCGCGCTTTCTAGTTATCCGTATTTTGTGTTGCTTAGCAAAACAACAACCCCCCCCCCCTCCTTTTCCTCAGCCACCCGCACACGCCTTGCNTGCGGACAGGAAGCAAGGGACGGTTTCATCAGAGGAAGACTTGAGTCGCACAAGAACATGCCTTCATTCGAAACAAAAAAGGAATATTCAATTTAATTAGCATTACATTACAGCATTATTATTGCTGACAACTCCGGAGAATTAGAATTGTATCACTTTTTTTTTGTAAATAAATATGTTTTTTCTTTTAATTTACAGTTTTATTTATTTACTGTCAGTAAAATTATGTTAAACACAGAATAAAAATTAGTTGACACCTAAGAGAATACAAAGAAAATATTGAGTTTAATGTAAATTTTTAGGAATTTGGGGCCCTTGGCGGCACTTAAAAAATATTTCTTAAAGCTACTTATTGTCTTTTCTTAATTATAAATCTAAAGAGGTGGTATTTTTGTACATATTCCATTATAATATGTTAAAAAACTTATTTTTTAATCTCCTTTGATAAATGGTCAGAAAATCAGTAATTTTGCAAAATGTCAGGTAACGGGGGCACCTCAATCCCTTCACGCAAATAACTCTAATTTGGTATGTTTTCATATCAACTATAGACACAACTTTTCGCAACTATTCCATTTCGATTAGAGTATTTTTTTTTTTTTCGCCTAGTAAGTTCACTCCACCCTAATATATAGTCCATTCACTGTTACTTACAGCTTTTCCGACGCCTGCTGAAGTTATACTTCCACGATGTTTCTCCACCTCATCCAAACATGGCTTAACCGAGACGAGCTAACTTCTACGACAGGTTCGGAAGATCAATATTAAAAGTTTTGGCAACCAAACATTTTCGCCACTAGGTAAGCGCTAGTGTCGTCAATGTACCAGATTTTCTCTATTTTCTGCGTTAAAAAAAAATTGATGATTGTAATAATCATTAATAAGATATAAAATAACTTCGTAGCTAAGTAAAATCTTTCTTTTATTATTCACGTAGCTTAAAATTTAAATTGAAAGTTATATTTGGAATACTGCGCACCTAGCGGCGGAAATTTTCCCTATGCCAAACTCTCCAAAAATAAATCACGTTTCATTCCGAACCTGTAGTATAAATAGCCTTAACCGAGTCCAGACAATTACACCAAAGGGCCAGCGCACCGTATTCGTGCGCACTCAATGTAATAATACATATTTTTCACTACAACTATTTCTTACTAGGCATTACCAATTCACCTTTTCTCTCCCTGTTTTATTCATATTAATTATAAATAAAATATTATAGCCTTGGTATGTGAGGTGTGCGGGGTGGTTTGAGTGTCTTTGAAGTGGAGAGGGTTACTGTATTGATACTTCAAATATAATTTCCGAAGATGTTTGGGGCAGTGATATAAATCGCTTTAATTGTTAGATACTTTTAGAGAAAAAAAATGGGTTTGAAGGAGGTATGGGAAGAGGGTAGTGAGAGGGGATAAGGTGGGCTGCCGAGATTGTATAGTGGTTGAGGTGCGTGTGAGGGTCGTTGATAATGTGGGGTGATGGTTATGAGTTTTTAATATTAGAGGTTGGGGGTGTGGTAGGGGCATACCTCTTAAATCTAAAATGGTGGTCTTGACGTTGGGTTACATAATCGATATGAAATCATGATCGTATGCACCTTGAAAAGACCAGTGAAGTGATATATAACACTGAATACTTACGCCTTAAATTTTTGAAATTATAATAATATATTTAAATTTCTACAAAAAATACTTGTAAATTAATTGTATTTTTATTGGCTCCTCAGATTCTTCATTGTGACTGATATTTGGGATAGCTCTCTCACAATGAGGAATCAGTCAGCCACATTGGGGAGCAAGCACTTTTTTCACAATTTCTGTGGAAACTTAAGAGAGTTTGGAGGGGAAAAAGAAAAATTCTGAGGTAGGAAAAGTGATTTTTGGGTGGAATAATTTGTGTCTGAAGTGATTTTTGGGATAAAAGTAGTGATTTTGTCGGTAAAATGACAGTCCCAGGCCGCCGGCCGCGCCTGTGACGTCATGGCAGACGGATCCTGGATCATACTCCTGAAATCCTGTGTCCCCGAAGGAAGATAACCCTACTACTTCTTCTTAAATGTGTAATCTATTTATTTATTTTATATTGATGCTCTCAGGGGTATTAAATTTATGTTTCTAACAATTTATCGGATGACTTGGCCAGCACATGAATGTTTGTCGTTAGTTCCGTTGCAGTGCTGATTGTTACGATGTGTAGACGAATACGTNAGAAAAAAAAAAAAAAAAAAAATAACCTAAGCAGAATCTCTCAATACTGCTCAGTTTAGCGTGAACGGTATATGCTTCGGAAAAGTGAACTGTGAGACTGGTAATAATATAAATATGTTACTATTAACAGAAGTCCATTCTCTAATTTGAATAAAACAAAACGAAACCAATTCCTGTTCTAACGCGGCATGTTTAACAAGACTTTGAGATGTGTAACTTTTGTTTTTAATTCTCCACAAAAATTATTCCAAATACCGCAGACAGAGTGCAACCTTGACGTATACAAATGTTTGAGCAGAGATTCTTTTTTTTTAATTGGTGTCAGTAAGTCGGTAGCTATGCGTGAGCAAGCTTTAGAAAATAAAATCGTAACGGTTGGAAAACCTCCCAGCGCGACTCAAATTTGTTTTCCCGAAAACCAAGTCGTTCAACAACGCGCAGTGTTTCCGCCGTCTTTTAGGTATTCTGACGTTGCCGTGTGACGTAGAGTTGAGACTTTCACTCTGATCCTGTCTGGCTGTGGGCGACAACAAACACTCCCACGCAAGGCGAGCTGACGCATTTAGTAGACAGTACAATATCCCGTAGCTTGTTCAGCCACCCTATCGCACTTTCACTCACAGCTACACGACAGTCCAATTAGTGGAAGCATTCTGCTGTTATTATTGAATCTCGAGGAATATTTGCTTCATTTTTGGAGATAACCCTTATTAGAATTTCAGTTTTATAAAACTGTCGCTATAAAAAATGTATGCACTATATATATATATATATATATATATATATATATATATATGTGTGTGTGTGTGTGTGTGTGTGTGTGTGTAAAAAAACGCAAAAAAATGTTACCAAAGTACGTTTTGAAAAAAAAAAAGGTGTTTGGAAGGTGTTTTAGAACTCAAAGAAAATTAACTACATCTGTCCATATCGAAAACAAACTTATGGTCGTTTTATACATATAAGAAGTTCATGTGAATTAATGACACAACTTACTGGCTGTTATCTAGGTCCCATTACACGAATTTTTCTTTTAAAAAAATTAGATTGTATGAAATATTTTATATAATCCGCATCTGATATTGTATTGTACCACTCGTGGACATTATCTGTAACTACTTTTTCTACAAATATATATTTTTTAGATCACATAGTTTTATTATTGCTACACTTCTAAGCCATGAAATTGTGATTTTTATGTGTGTTTATGCGAAAACTATGCCCTTAATTTTTTTTGCGATGAAACAGTAATAACTGATGATGTTTAAAAGTAGAACTGTATGTGGTACAAATAAAGAATAACAAATTTTTCCCGCGGTCAACACTCCTACCGGCTCGCAGCTGCGAAATTTGGGAATCCCGTGGTAAGGAAATTTCGCTTCAGTGCGTTAAATATATGCGTTTCAAACAAAATGTGTTCTTCGATAATCTTTTAGGAGAAGTTACCCACAGCGGAGATGTATCCGTAACATGTATAGCCTGTTTGCAAGGAATGTTTAAAATTTATGTTTTACAAAAAAAAAAGTACATACTGCCTATCTATATAGAAAATATATGCCTGTAGGGACCTTCTCCTAAAAAAAAATTCGTGAAGAATACATTTTTGTTTGAAACGCCTGGCTTTAAATTTAACCGACTGAGGCGAAATTTCCTTGGCATGGGATTTGCTATTTACATTTCGCAGCTGCCAGCCGGTAGGCAGTGCCCTTAAGTTACTCACCACGACGAGTGATATAACTGTGTGTGTGCGTGTGCGCGTGGCAGTGGGGGTTCCCCGCCAGCACTACGTGCACCACTACTACGGCGGCGGCGAAGACCACAAGACGGTGGCGTTGAAGGGGCTGCTGGTGCCTCTGGCGGGAGTCGCGCTGCTGGGGGCGGCGGCGGCGCTCGTCTCCAACCCCGTGCTGCTGCAGCTCGGCGTCCTCTCCGGCCGGCGGCGGCGTCGCGACGCGCAGTCGAGCCCAGCCGCGCGCCGCGAGCTCGCCCTGCTCGAGACGTTCATGGCACAGGTACATGCCCTCATTTCTTCTTCTTCCTCTCGGAGTGTCGTGTGGCGTAAGCCAACACTGTTGGTCAGTGGCGTGTGGTGTGAACTGGTGGGTGCTTTGTCCACCGTTGCACGTGCTCGGTGCACGCAGCAGGAACCGATAAGCACTGTGGAGCCTAGGGAAACTGAATGTGTTTCGACCATTCACGACGAGCAGGCAAAGGGACCCATTACACACGTCTTGTGACGTAACCTACCAAACTACGTGGTGAGAGTGTAAACTCGCAAGCAACAGGGTACAGCGCACAGCTAACGCCTGTTTACCGTGCAACAGTTCACCACGCGCCACTGCTATAGATGTTAATAGTACTTTAACATATTCACTCGTTTATGAGTGATCAGTGGCGTGTGGTGACCTGTTGCACGGTAAGCTGACGCTAGCTGTGTTATGTACCCTGTTGCTTGCAAGTTTACTTTTCCACTACTAAAGCGTAGTTCGGCAAGTGACGCCAAAGGACGCTTGAAATGGTTCCCTTGCTGCTTGCTTGTGATTGGTCGGAATGCATTCAGTTTCCCTAGGCTACACTGTGATTGCTGGCTCCTGCTGCGTCTGCCGAGGATGTACAGGAGTGAGCAAGCACCGGTTGCCTTGCAACTGTTCACCACACGCCACTGTGAATGAGTGAAGTGAGTGAAGAGATAAGACGGCTCTTAACATCGGGGTCTTGAGAGCCGACGAGGGTGAAGCGAGGTGAGTATGAAGCAGCGCCGGAATGCAAGGGTGGCCGAAACAGGAGATCCCCGAGAAAACCCGCTGACCAGCGGCATTGTCCAGTACGATTCCCAATGCGAAAATCCGTGGGGCGACCCAGCAGGGAATCGAACCCGGTTCGCCTAGGTGGGTGGTAACAGTCTAACCACTAAAACGCCGCAGTCTCTTCGCTCGTCTGTAAGTGTGGAAAAACTTGGTTTCTTGTTACAGTTAATTTTGTGGTTACTTTCGACTTTTCTGAAGTCCTGCTAAAGTTCTACTTCCAGGATGTTCCTCCGCCTCATGCAAAGAAAGCCAAGTCTAAAATGTACACTAAAGCGACAACACGCTGCATTTGTGCGCACTCAGCATATGGAAACTATTTCTTACTAGGCGTTACGAACACACCTGTTTTCTCTCTCTGTTTCGTTTATATAAATTGTGATTGAAATACAACAATTTATAGATAAAATATAAGTAGAAGTTTAATTCGACCTTGATAAGATGTTTTATGCTAACAGAAGTATAGAACGCTTGTGTTATACGGCATATGCAGTAAACAACCAAACACATCATAGATGGGGTGATCGTTCCAAGATTTGATTCGAAAATCGTAATTTTTAGAAGAAACAAAGTTAACTCGGGAAATCCCCGTGTGTTTGTTCGCGTGGCAGAACTTTCCAGCGTGTGTCTCTCCTTGCGCGTTGTTTCTGAGAGCAGAGGGCCTCGGTGCAATCTGGCAGGCCACAGAGGGTGCACGACTGCACAAGGTACGGGCGTCGATCCTGAGGAGGGGGGTAAGGGTGGTCCAAGCTCTATACCGTGCGAGTGCAGCTCGCGCACGAGACTTATCGCACACTGGCAGAGGGGCGGACAATCCAGGGGGCCCTCGCACAGCAGACCCGGATGAAGAATAAAGCTAATTGACGCGAAAGGTTAAGAGTACGCAGCGGTCAAGTTTAACACCTGAAAATATTATCGCGAGTACGCGCTTTCACGTTTGACATGTTGCAGGATAGGTGAAACCATGGTCGGTACTGTCCAGGACGTGGCGCCAATGCGTGAATTGCCTTCCGCAGGACAACGCTATTAGCTGCCGCGGACACGCAAGCTATGTTATGATGTTGGTGGCTTATTGTGCCGTGGATCTACTCAAACTCTTTCTATTGGTTCCAAAGTGTCGCGTATTGCAAGGACTCCTCAAGCCAAAAATTTCTTCTTTTGCAACACCTGAGACGAGAATTCTATGCGTACGTTAAGGGGTTAGAGCCTCCGGATAAGAGATACGCAACGAAGGAGAGAAAAACTAAAAGCAATAAATGCTAAAATTGGCTAAATTTTAAACTCCAACTTAACTCACCTCCTGGAGCCTCGGATAAATTAACAAGGGCCACTATTTAACTTTTGAATTCGAACATATTCCCGTGGGTATTCCGTATTTCAGGCCTCTCATAAGCTCTGCCCCCAATCCTTTCTTTTCCCCGTTCATAATAACAGCAGATGTAGGTAATGTAAAAAAAAAAAAAAAAAAAATGAACGCGTGGCAGTGTCGCCTTTATCACTCTCGCGTATTTTGGTCTCAAACGCGGAAAAAAAGGTCCAGGTAGGCGTCAAATAACAAACCATATACATGAAAAAAAATTGTTTAATATAAATAAATTTCGGTACATATATTTTTTTTTTATGTATGAACTGTTATTTGATGATTACATATATGTAGGGCCAGTGACTTTTCGCGTAAAAATCGGAGCACACAGTAGACTTCAATACTATATACACACCTCAGCTGTTGTTATACCTCCATTGGCTGCTGGTGCCGTGTCCGTCTTTGACCAAGCCACTCAGGACTAAGTAACTCCCACAATGAACCTTCGAGATTCGTGCGCAAACGGTTAACACGAGCCAGGACATTTTTTTTAGCCAATCAAAGAAGCTGGACGACCCTGCAGTGCTTTGGACTGTATCTTATCTCGAAATCTTTTCGCGAAATATCACTGCTCCTACGTATATGTCATACGGTAGACCATGACATTAGTTTACTTTGTAAATGTTTTCATTTGTACAACTTAGTATTTGTTATTATGTCTGCAGCAAAACAGAAAAAAAAATTGAATTCGACATCAAATTATTGAAAAAATATCTAAGTATAAACAAATTTTATTTGAGGAAAATGTCATTACATATAATGTGTACAATTTGAACAATGTTTGGTACAAAAAAAAAGTATTAATTTTTTGGTGTCCAACATTGTTAAAGGAAGTCACGAATCGAGAAATGTCCGCGGGCAGAAAGTGTCTCAACAAGTTTCTGAGCCTATCTCTGTCTCTCTCGCACACAACCTCCCGTCACCCATCCCCCCCCCCAGACAATTATGTGACAACGCTTTCACCTTCGTGACAACGCTTTCACCTTCTTGCCACCGAAACTCTGCCTAATTGTCAAAGCACTACACGAATTCCTCCGGTTTCCTTTTTTATTTCCACTCTCTCGGCCAGGCCGGTGAATCTCCTTCTAAAAAATACACCTGAAACACGGCCGTGAAACGTCGCTGTTAACATTCCACGTCCGACTCACGCGANAGTGTAACTGTTAACTAGGACGCTACGTTTGTCCATTTCGCCGCCACCGCGGTGCGCATAATATCACGTGAGCTTCGCAAGGGAAGGCCCGTATAAGTTGGTGAGTGAAGAGATTTGGGCGTCTCTTGACATCGAGGTCTTGAGAACCGATTGGGGTGAAGCGAGGTGAGTATGGAGCAGCACCGGAATGAAAGGGCGAGACAACTCGCCGACCAGCGGCATCGTCCGGCACGATTCCCACGTGCGAACATCCGGGAGCGACCCCGCCGGGGGTGTAGGCGAGTAGTCTAACCACTACACCACCGTGGCCCGTACAAGTTGGTGTGCAAGCCACCATTGGCTAAAGCATTGATAGGCTGCAAAAAAAATTTTCCCCTTCTATTATTGTTTACGCTTACACTCAGAAGAGAGTCGATTTATGTAGCTGCACTCGGTGAGGAATCAAACTCGCTAGACACAGCAGCTGAACCGGTAGTAACTTGATTCCAAACTTAAGGGCACCACGTTGGTACGTCAGGTGGTTCGGATGCCACTACGCGGACTGGCTCGGCGACTTCAGCACTCGCCTGCAAGAATGCTGATGTTTTGTTTATACTAGCTGTTCATAACAACTTTCAAAATATGTGCATCCCTTGGCAAGTTTAACTATACCGGTGCAGCTCAAGGAAAATAAAAGTTGCGCGGCTTAGCGGGGAGTCAAACCTACGAAGCTCGGTTGAAGTCCATTCTACCACCACGATGGGGTAAAGTTGTTGCTGGTGTTACTATGTCGATAACGATACTTCAATCCGTGATGTACGTATGAACCAGTGGCGCGTGGAGAACTGTTGCAAGGTAAGCTGGCGGTAGCTGTGTGCTGTGCCCTGTTGCTTGCGAGTTCACACTTCCACCAGTAAAACGTAGCTCGGCAGATGACGCCACAGGACGCGTGTAACGGGTCCCCTTGCTGGCTCCTGCTGCGTGCGCCGAGAACGTACAGCAGCGGGCAAGCGCCGGCTTACCTTGCAACACTTCGCCACACGGCACCGGCACGAACGTAGCTGTCGTTGGCTGGTCAGGTAGTCGTGAGGCGAGGGTAACCAGACGACCGCGCGCGTCTTGCCGTTCGAGCCGAACTCCTGTGATTCACCCGAAATCCCGTGTTTGCGCGGAACAGCAGCACTGTCGTTACCGCAGTCCCAGGTTAGTTCGGGGACGTCGCGAGTTAGGTCACGTGGTTGCTGTGTCCGACATGCACTAGAGGTCGGGTGTGCGAGGTGAGAGATTTTGGTGGATCGTGTATTAAAACATTTCCTCTGAAATTGCTGTTTGCTCGAATATGCGTATATCAGTAAACAAATGTAGTAATACACAACTTTTGTCAGAAGATGTAAAAACCAATTATATAAGTTCGTATTTTTTTTTTTTTACTTTTATTACATTAATATTAAGTGTATTCAAAAAGAAATAAATCGTGAAAATGATAAAATAATCATCATATTTCTAGAGCTTGCCTGCACAATTTCCTAAACGGTAGGAGAAAAGTAAAACTATGCGTGCTTAGTTAAATCTGTGGGCTTCCGCAGCGTGTGATAACGCGCCACTGTTGCAAGAAGAACTGCACGCGTTGCGCGGTAGGGCCGATGAAGCGCTACAGGCGCGCACTTTAGTGTCGCCCGCATCGCTCCCTCGTTTCCGGGACTTGAACGTACGAAACAAGCTCCAGGTATAGTCTGTTCGCGGTTTCTTCACGCTTTTTTTTTAAATCAAACCTTTGAAAAATCGCCCCACGTAAGACGTACTTAGTTGTTTCCTAAATGTGTCATGTATCACAAGCGTTTAGAACTTTAGTTAGCACAAAAAAATCATATTTTTGGCTAAATT
The DNA here is from genome assembly GCA_002778355.1 of Clitarchus hookeri. Classification (NCBI taxonomy): domain Eukaryota; kingdom Metazoa; phylum Arthropoda; class Insecta; order Phasmatodea; family Phasmatidae; genus Clitarchus; species Clitarchus hookeri. The sequence continues at coordinate 226,916 of NQII01000197.1, read as the reverse complement.
GAACTTTAACTTATTTTTTATTTATAAATTTTAATATTTCATTTATCAAAATATAAATAAAACCGGAGACAGAAAATAGGTGTGTTGGTAATACCTAGTAATAAATAGTTCTTTTTGCAAAATATTATCACGCTGAGTCCGTTTGGTGTAATTTTCTTTTTCTAGGTTAAGCTTTGTTAATTCAAGCCGGAGGAGTAACTTGAATGTAGAAATTTATCAGGGCTTCAGAAAAATGTGGAAGTAACCCTAAATGGACTAAGCATAGGAGCCTTAACATCTGAGGTCTGTAGTGCCGATGAGAATATAGATATGTAAAACGGTTGTTTTATAAATATTTTCAAACAGGGATGGCTTGCGCCGTCGCGTTTATGAACAAAATAACTACTTAAGTAGATCTGCGTCATACGGCGAAGGTAGCGCCCACAGAAGTGACGGTATTTCTGGGCAGGGCCCGAAACTTCTCACGTCCATGAAGCACGTCGTAAAATAAGACTACGCATATACAAAGTGTTTCCTTAGGCGTCCTGCAAAGTCTGGGAGATGACTCAGTATAACCAATTAGGTAAACCTATGGGGGGAGGGGCCTGTTTTCGCGAAAAGATTTCACGACAAGTTGTATTCCAAAGCACTTTAGTTCAGAACCACTTTCGCGATTGGATCATTCCAGTTGTTACGCGTCTCATCAGTCTGCCCGCCAATCACGGGCAGTCAGCATCGGAGAAACTTCATTCTGATTGGCTCACTCATGTAACAGACCATCTCCACACAAAGGCAAGTGGCGAAATTATACAAAATGGGATGAGAAGTAGATCCCGAGCAGGGCTTCCAAAAATACTCACTTAACCGCGAACGGACTGTATAAACTATACGCATAATGTTCGACACGAAATTATTTCGGTGGGAGCTATGCGCCATGGAAAATTGGAAAATGTAATGTAAACTTATCTGTATATTGTTCTCACCGTCAGCAGGGTGAGCGTAGATTGGGGCAGCTAAGCGGGCGGCAGAAAACTAATGCAGTTGGCAGGAGGAAACGGGAATACCTCCCGAATTCAATTAATTTTGTTAGCTCCTTGCATTAACGCTCACTTGTGAAGGCAAACATATTTTGCAAACGTTTGAAACAAGACTGCTACGAGTTCAACGAATGAAATAGACTTTCATATTTAGTGGTTGGCAGGGCGCAGGGACGTGAAAAAAAAAAAAAAAAAAAAAAAAGGAGTGGTTTGGGAGTTCGTTGTTTCCAGCAAAACTTTGTGCGTGAGGTACATCATAGAATTTTAACTCCCCTTTATCCTTTTCTCCCCAGTTATTTGAGTGTCATGCTCTTTAGCATCTAAATAAATTGTGGAGCAAAAACAATCATAATTCCAGCAAAACTTCACGACATGCTGTAACAAGAAATTTTCATCGTGTTATGTATCCTTAAAATGGGAAAAGCATACTAGCTCGGGTACAAGACTGTCCACATCTCTCGGCACCTTTTCCACCGGCCTAGTCCTCATTAAGAACACATTGTGGCAGTTCCTTAGTAAGTGGAGCCTAGATAAATAATGCCAACTAGAAAATAATGAAAAAATTATTTCACAAAAGAGACACGTGAAACGCACAGCAGGAAATNAGATAAATAATGCCAACTAGAAAATAATGAAAAAATTATTTCACAAAAGAGACACGTGAAACGCACAGCAGGAAATGAGTGTATTCTAGATAGGTTGAGAATTGTTAGAAATGCATTTTTATCTTAATTCCGCTAAACGAAGCAAACAGATTTCATGCGACGATGTCCACCATTCGTGACAAAAGTATATTTGCGTAAAGTATTTATTTTCAAATTTTTCCAAAAAGTCGTATGCTGTTTTGAATGGAGAGTGGGTGCANAGTATATTTGCGTAAAGTATTTATTTTCAAATTTTTCCAAAAAGTCGTATGCTGTTTTGAATGGAGAGTGGGTGCAGCTTTAATTAATATTTCACAGTGCCCTTTTCCCTGCCAATTTAGAACAGCATTTTGAATTTTCTGCCTGTAGTTTCTTTGACTCGGGGTATCAATCACTCTCCCCCCCCCCCTCACCCTTCTCAATCTCCTGTAAATTGGAAACACTTCCAGCCAGGAGCGGATCTAGACTTTCGGTTTGGCCTTGTTCAGGGGGAGGGGGTAATTTTCCTGTCTTGCAGGTACGGATCCGTAGCACAGGAGAGGGCACTGCCCCGGCATTATTTCAGGAAACAATATTACATTGATCACATCAAATAAAATTAGTGTTTTAAACAATACTAAAGGTTGTTCGCGATAAAGTGAGCACTTTTGAAATCAACCTTAGAGAAAAGTCATAGTTTCACTTGACCGAAGCATGAATAAAATGATGTTAATTTTACGTATGACGGAAGAATACACAACGTGCATAACAGCATATATCGATATTTAAATTCAGTGTTAAGATATTCACATAACAGTTTCATGTCAATGTGGTGGTTTGTGGTGGGAGGTTCAGGTCTCCTAACAGCNGGTGGTTGATAGCGCGAGGTGATACGTTGTGCCCACAGTTGGGGGCCGCAGTGGAGAGCGGCTAGAGCGCTCGCCTTCCACCAAGGCGAACCGAGTTCGTTTCCCGGCTAGGCTGCTCCTGGATATTTACACGTGGGAATCGTGACAGACGATGCCGCAGTTCGGTGGGTTTTCTCTGAGTTCTCCCGTTTCCCCCCGTACTTACGTTCCGGCACTTTCATTTCATGCTCACCTCGCTTCACCCTCAACGGCCCTCAAGACCCCTGATGTTAAAGACCATTTCACACGATCAAATATATATCGAAATCAATTTATTGAACTTAAAAAAATCACTTCATTTTCCTTTTAATGAATTGAATTCAATAAACTTTCAAGTCTCCGCATTAAAATTTATTACGAACTTTTTAACGAAACCATTTTAAAAATACCAAAAGTAAATTTTTAGAAGTATCTACGACTCATGCACGACACGAAAATGATTAGTTAAACCACAACAAATATTCTTCATGTTATTGCATATTTTCTTTTTAAAAAATTTGCATCCTTTTTTTCAAACAGCTTTAAATGTCTGCACGCAACTTTATTATGATGAGAATTACTTAAATTTATACTGTCAGAAAAGCTGTGATAAACAGTTGAAATTTTGGATTCAAGAATAAATTAAACATGTTCTAAACAAATATTGAAAGAAAACGAGACATTCGAGAAATTTAAAGATAAACTGGTCGCGATTATGACTTTTCTATGACGTCATGCAGTATTCATTGAATTGAATTCAATAAAAATTGAAGGTAATTTGAAGAAAATTGTTATTGTTTGAAAGGGCCTTAAGAGCCATCCAGACCTCTTCACTCCACTCCTTCACTCCACTTCAACGTCGTTAAGTGGCCTTCGGCATCCCGTACAGCCATTTGCGAGACCATAAATTCCGAAAAATTAGAATGTCGTGAACAAATACTACGGTCAATTCTTCGAAATAGAAAAAAGGAAAAAAATCTAAAGTCCGGTAAACTCGCCAAACGTCCAGACGGCACACACGCGAAATGACGTCGCACCCCCCGACGCCGAGGCGCAAAAATCCGAGCCGTCGCCGACTGCAGAAGAACTACTTCCACTCCACCGAGTGCACTAAGGACTCGACGCCGTGTCCACAGGTTCCCCGCGAGCAGGCGGAGCGGCAGGAAAAACAACTGCTGGCGAACTACCTGGAGTGCGGCAGTGCTGCCAACAGCAGCGCCTCCTCGCTGCACTGCGTGGAGCGGCTGGCCTGCGAGCTCTACCACCCCCTGTCGCAGGCGTCGCAGCTCGACCGCCACGTCATGGCCATGTGAGTACTGCTGCGTTACGTCTGTTTTTTTCTCTCCTCGTTTTGTATCTTTCCGCCGTACGCAAAAAAAAATTTGCATCGCTGTACGCCTTTAATTCGCACGCCGGTCAAGTGAAAAACGTGAAAGTTTTACTTATCTAAATGCATTACTAATTTGCCATTTGGTAATCTAATGTGTTTAAATAAGACACCAACTTCATTCGCCATAAATTTAACACCACACTCGTAATGCCATAGACTGTAGATGAGATAAAGCCTGTTCGCGGTTTCCTTAGCACTTTTGAAATCAACTTTTGAAAAATATAACTGCCCCTACCTGCGTATATTTGTACAGGAAGTCTGACTGGCCTGCGCCAAGTAAAGTTGGCAACGACGGAAGTCCCATGTCCTAAAGCTGAATTTTAAATGTTAGGTGAACATTTGTGAATACTGGAATTATTTCATATACTTTCTGTTTTTTTCTTTTACTTACATAAACGTGTAAGAGTCAGCAAATTATTTAAAGATTAACCTTTTTGATAATTCCACAGTTTCACTTGACCGACGCATGAATAAAATGAGCAAACCCATGGCAATGTTAATTTTACATATGGCGGAAGGATGCACAATGTACATACCAATAGATCTTAAGTATGTCTTTAAAAAAAACTCAGTTTACAGTGAACAGCATATAGAACAATTTTCATCTTCCGCTCGTGTTCGCAATATTGACTTGTTTATCAACAGTACAACTGTCAATGTCACGTGGTCAACAGCGATAAACGTGTTTGTTTACATTTGAATTTTCAACAGACCCACGCATTTGTACGAATAAAATACTTTTGACTGACTCGAATCCTATTCTAGCTGCGTTGAAACTAGGCTAGAGAAAGTGTGGAAACAACTCAAAGCACTTACTTACATACACAGCGTTCTAACCTAAAATCTTATTTGTGCTGATGGCAGAAAAGCGGTCCAGTGTTGGGACATGGAAAGTTTCAACTGCGCATCTCGTATTAGCGCTCTGCCCCATTTTCTCTCTACACGTAATACAACCTCAAGACTCGGAATTGTTTCAGTTAATTCGTTTTCAACCTAACTGGGAGCCAACATGCCTGTGTGTACGGTAGAGGGGAATGCAGTTACCACATACAGTGATTTTCATTACTTCATTAGTTCATTTCAAAAGTGCTGACTTTGCCGTGGATGGCCTATAGAGAATTGCATGTGCCCGCTGCCATAAACTGGCCAATACTTCAAGGGTGCTTGTTGATAGGCAAAAAAAAAAAAATCGTTACATTATGTTTGTGTCAAAATGCCGATCTCCAGCAGAGATAACGTGTGACATCAGCCTCATATAAAATATATGTCCTCTGGTTTCTCCGTAACCGTAATGTACGACAGAATCACAATACTACATGCAGATGTGTGTTGCAGTCCGAACAATTCCTCCACAGAAGAAGCGAGTCATGCCGAGTTGAAAAGTTTAGTTCGGCGCTTAAGGTGGCCGCCTGGTTGAAGGAATTTTGCACGTCTGAGGCCTGAAACAGTGGGAGCGCTAGGGCCGACCGTTGCATGCGCATCAACACTCTCATCGCCTCTACGCGCAAAGCACTGAACTCGCGTGCAGTCTTGCCGTCGATAACGCGCCTCTATGAGACTTTCAGCGGAGACCCTACCATTTTATGACGTAATAATAAAAATAAATGTTTGATGCACGTCTCTACTCCTCTTTTAATGTTTTGCACCGGAATGGCCATGCCTATAAATGACCGTGAAAACACCGGTTTGAGCCATTTTCACTATCACAAACACGTGCTTTAGAGAGATGCAGAGGAACTGAAAAACGTGTACAGAAGCGTAACGTTTCTTAAATGCTATTTGTAAACAGACGTCACTCAGACACGTTGGATGGTTTTTTAATAAAATGTTTTCTACTGGAGCTCTGCACACCGTTTTGCAACCTACACAGGCGGCCACCTAAAAAGGCGTGGGTTCACCACTTTTGCAGAAATTCTTCGTTTTCGTGTCATTGTTTCAGTTTCAGAGGTATCATTGGAAATGTTTAGTTATAGGAAATTCACAATTAACTAGTTGTTTAATATTTTTGTATCTAATTTGCACTGTGTGTTATTTCCTGCTTGCGAAAAGGCAAAAACTTATTGAATAAATATAAAGATGTTCTCGAGTTTTTACAACTAGCAGATAACACACAATTGAAATTAAGTACAACAATTCTAAACAACCCGTAAAATGTAAATTTTCTATAATTGTACATTGTTAGTAATTACTATAAATCCGAAATTATGACGTGAAAACGAAGAATTTATGCAAAAAAGGTTCAGATGAGCCTTAACAGCGAGATCTTGAGGTGAGATGCAGGTAACAGAATGCAGAAATGCGAGGGGGGGGCGACTGGAGTTCCCCGAGAAAACCCGATGGCTAATAGTCAACGTCCACCACGTTGCCACACATGTGAAAAACCGGGTGACACCGCCGAGAATCGAACCCGATTCTCTGTGGTGGGAGGCGAGTGATTTGACCAAAATGCTTAGCTCGACAACTTTAGCAAGGAACTATCTTGAATGTTTCGCGAGCAGTGCTGCCTGTATCGTGAACGAGTGAAGAGATTTGGGCGGCTCTTAACAGCGATGAGGTATTGAGAGCAGGTGAGGGTGGTTGAGGTGAGAATGGAGCAACGTCGAAATGAAAGGGCGGGGGAAACGAGAGATCCCCGAGAAAACCAGCTGACCAGTGGAGTCATCCGGCACGATTCCCACATGTAAAAATCCGGGAGTGACCCGGCCGGGGATTGAACCCGGTTCACCTTGGCAGGCTAACCGCTCAGACACCGCGGCTTCCTGTGTCGTGAACAAAACATTCGCCTGTTGATTATTTTGCGATTAAAATATTGCGTTTATTGCAGTGAGGCTTGACTCTGACACAGGATAATGTTCATGTGTGAATGTAAAAAAAATATATATTTGGCTGTGTCTTCTACGGAAGCTTCGACCAAAAGTCAGTTTGAATAAATTTTAATGCTGCCATAATGTAAATAATTAATAAAATGATAGGGTCGTCGTTTAAAGACCCCTAGGTACACGCAGCAGGACGAGAACATTGCACGCCGTAGAAGCGATGGCGCACTTGTTGAGCGTAGCCCAGGTTAGCCCTTATCGCTCCTTGGCTTCTCGGCCTCAAACACGCTAACCGCCTCCAGGTGGTCAGTCGAATTTCGGGAGCCCACTACTTATTGCTCAGTGCTCACTGCTCAAGAGTTTTACTGCGTAAACCGTCGAGGCGGTGCCGTGAATAAATGCCAGGTGGTGTTGATGTGTTCCAGTGTGGCGGGGCAGATCCTCTCTAACGAGTACGTGCCTTCGGCGGTGAAGAAGCGAGTGGAGAAGGCGGCGCGCACCGGCAGTCTCTCTCGAGATTGCTCAGTTTTCCCGTGTTCAGAGCTGGGCAAATAGCGCAACTGTGTGCAAATGAAGCCAAAGATCTTGTGTTTTAATCCTTTAATATGTGTAAAAATGTTTTTCTTAATAAACGTTACTTTATCAGTCATTTAGTTGTTTTTATTTTTTTATTTTTTTATTTTTTGGCCCTTTAGCTAACGTTTGCAAATTTTCCAGCTTTCGTCACCAACCTCTTCTCCGTAGAATAATCAAGTGGGGAAAAAAAATTGGCACATAGATAATGTATGTAGTGTTGTACCAAGCTGATACTTAATTAAATTAAAGAGTTTTGGACAGGGGCAAAGTCTTAGGTTGTGTTTAAAGATAGTTAACAAGAAACCAAACTAAATTATACTACTTATCTCCCGTACCATACATCTCCAAATAATAATGTAGTAATAGATATGGCCTCGTAAGCTAGATGGAAATTTACAACCTACAGTTTGTATTTTTTCGTTTATTTTACAAAAAAAAAAAAACAAGAAAGAAACCATTGAAACGATGTTTTAAGGTCACAGAAGAAGAAGGGAAATTTTTTTTTAGTATAATGCAATTGGGTTGAGGAGGTAATTTTATACAACCTCGAGGTAATGAACCTCCTTTGTGCAGCCCGCCGCCGCCGAACCTTCATACGCCACCGAATGGCTTTTAGTGCAGTGAGACAGAGAGCCTAGACTCCCGTAACTCACTGGGTGTTTGTAAAACAAATGCACCCCGACACATACTCAAATCATAGGGTCGGCGGTGGGGCGCCGTGTAGCTGTGGTTTGTTGGGCATCGGACCCCGTATTAAGGCTGTTTTATTGGTGTTGACTATTTTAAGCAAATTTACGAATTCGTGTTTTCGGCGGAGGAGCGAAGCTCCCCTCCAGCCCCCCGGCTGGAGTGAATGCGAGTGTCGTGATGTCTGTCTCTAACATGTTGGTCTGTTGTTTGCAAGTGTGCTAGTTAATTTCGCATGTAATGTGTCGGTGAGTCCCTATTCTCCCGGGGGGCAGCCCACAGGGTACGATTCATCGTTTCCTCGTTTGTGACAGTGGAATTAAGAAAACGCTTGTTAATAAATTAGAGTTGGAGGGACCCCTGGTACCAGACTCTGAATCCAGTAACAGTAGAGCCCCCCTTCCCGAAGTCAAAGTCTTCTTCCCGACCTGCAACAAACTATCAATTCGGTGCGTCATTATGGGTTGTTATTTTAAAGTATAGCATATATATATACACGCGCGTGTGTGTGTGTGTGCTGATTTTTGACGTGACAACGTCTTATAATTCGATAGAGCCGGCTGCACGCACGAAAAAACATGACTCATGCGGCGTTACCTCGCTCTGAGGCGTTCCATGTAAGGCTTGAAGTGCAAGCGAGAGCGCGGAACGAGCGAAAAAGAAGCACAATCGGCCTTTGCGTTCGGCAGCGTTCGACATCCGTCTCTCTCCTACTGACCGACGTTGTCACGTTCAACTATCGTCAGTAAACCGACTTTACAGACAACCAATTTTTTACTATTTTTCTTTTCCCCTATTAATTATTATTTAAAAAAAGGTTTTTTTGTTCTAAATTTATTAAATTTAATTTACTTAGTTTAATTTAGCTTCGTTAGCCCCCCGACCCCTACCACGACTGGCATGTGTCTCTCGACCTGGAAAACAAGTGGTGATTGGTGCTATTTCCCACCTTTCACGAGTTCCCACATAACCAGCCTGGCAGGGCGCCCTATATGACAGGTGTCTGTTTACCTATTTGCCTTGAAGTAGTGTGGGGCAGCTAAGGTGTTGTCTCTAGCACTGTGTGCGGACGACTGAAGTGTTCGAGCTAGAGCCATGTAGTTTTATTAAACGTGGTAAATTCCGTCTCGGACCAATCAGAGAATTCCGAGACGAATAGGCGCGTGCAATACGTTTAAATTTTGCGTTTTGTTACGATTTGGACAATTTATTGGATTATTTTATTGTATTTGTGTTTATTATAACTTGTTGTTTCAATATTAATTAATTAAAATTTTGCGTTGTCCTAAAATATTGTCTGTTTAATTAGGTAACGTTGCGAGTGCTGTGAGAAGCAACATATGTTTCTCCTGTAGTGTTTATCAAAGCTTTCGCCTGTGTGATTATGGACCAAAAGTGGTCCATTAGGGTTACGAAGTGCGTTTATCGCAGAAATGCGGGCAGTTTGTGCATTTCTGCTAACATGGTCGTATTTTATTTTGTGTTGTTGTTCCCTTTACTGTTATTGTGTGGGTGCTTGTTCCCTGTGCGTGTTTCCCTGCTCAGTCTGCCTTTTTTTGTGATTAAAAGGGAGGGAATTCAGACTTTGACTGAACGTTTGCTCGCCTATTTTACCGGCTTTCCTGCGTAATGTCTTGTGTTTCTTTGGTGGGTTTAGGTCCCATCCTTTGTTTGGGTGCCTCAATGTTTTTTTTTGTATCACTTCGCACTGTTTCCATACAGCCGAGTGTCCTGTTCTCTTGCAAAGTGTACATTTCCACTTGGCTTTGTCTTGTTCTTTAAGGGTGCAATCTGCGCTCTGTGTGCGATCCCGCACTCAGAGCTCAGATTGGATTTATTGTGCAGTATTTCTTAGCGTGGCCCAGTGCATAACATCGCATGCACTGCACCACATCTTCGGCGCGGTGTTTATACAATTCTATGCGAACTAAGGTGTAATGAAGTGTGGGTATTTTCAATACGTCGAATTTGTTGTGTTGATGTACCACAGCCCCAAAGACTGCAGGTGCATCAGCTGGTGTTTGGAATTTCCAGATATTAGTTACTGTAAAAAAATATATTCCCGAATCTGTTTGTATAAGTCTCTTATGAATGTGTCGTGTGGTAGTCCTTTAATTACTATTTTATTTGGCCTTTCGCTTTTATTGTCGTTTGTGTAAAAGAGTATGCAGTTAAGTCGTAGGAACTTGCAGAAAGCAAAATGCTTCCCCCTTGTCACAAGTACCTTTAGGTGTTGTTTGTTAGCGACTGTAAATTTTCTGATGTGTTTGGCTCCTTTTAATTTAATATTTATGTATGGGAGTTTGTTGGTGTCAGGGATGTTCAATGAGTGTTGATTCATTGTCCTCCGGGACATGTAGGACGCTACACTCTTTGTAGTACCTCCCGCAATTTTTCTAATATATTTCAGGCGTACGAGATGGCCTACATTCTCGTCATAAGGTGTAAGTAGTGTAATATCAAGTGCGTGACGACAACATCATCTGCAAACTGACGGAGGAACCCAGGGCTCCCTGGGTCGTCGACCGAACAACCCACATCACTAACTCTCGACGGAGGGGTTGGGGGTGGAGAATAGGGATGGGTCGATAACACATTTTCTCGATTCTCGATTCCAGTTTCAATACCAGAACATTCTCAATATACTCGATACAGATACTTTATTCGACAACAAATTTAAATGTCATGAACACAAAACAACATTGCCAAGAAAATTGTTCATTTTATTAGTGTTATTGACACACACTTCCACTATATAAAAACCCACAATACACTACAAACAAACGGACGGCCTGTAACTCAAACATCCTTAACCAATGATAAACAAACAACGCCGTCTCCTTAGATTCTATAAAATTTCGTTTCCACAGTGGAAGCTGTAATCAAAATTTGACAAATAATAATAGCTCAGTACTGACGCATAACACATCCTACTCATTATTATTATCGACTCCGCATCAACATGTGCGCATTATGTCCCCCCGAAGGAGTCGAGCCCCGATTGGCCACCTTTAAGGCCAGCACCCACGTAATGATAGGAAGTCACATCATCGTCCCCTCCACTTGTAAACCCACTGAGAAGCAACTGCAGGCATGCAAGAGTTTGCCCTAAGCGAGCTGCAGATAACACCCGCAATCGACCCAAACCTCCGTTCCACCACCCCACCAAGAGATGGCAGCAGTGGCACCACCCAGCCCGAACCCGAAGATAATGGCGGCTCTCTATTGCAAAGCCACAGTCCTCCTAAGGACTCTACAAGACCTACAAGTCTTCTGCCAGTTCTTCAGGCGACGATGCCTTCCATACCACAGCAGCTGAAGAGTCGTCACTACCTCCAGACCCTTGCCGTCGAGAGTCACCACAACTGAAATGTACACCACACGTGGTGCCCTGGGTGCTTTCAGGACTTCGAGCCACAATTAGGGTCCAGTTGTTTTCACAACTACTTAATTGTCAGTTCTCGTCTGCTCTTCAAGCCAACAGGCACCTTCACCTGTCTTGCTCTTGTACAAAGTCCATTGAACACCTATTGTGTGTAGAGGTAGGAGGTAGTATGGGTCAACGTGTTTCTATTTTCAAGAGAATAAAACTTATAGTCTAGCTAACCTCTGTCTTTCCTTGCTCTGTAGTGAATGTGAGTCTTTTCCCCAACCTAGTAAGCGCCACCCTTGAAGGAAGTGGCAGGGGACCACGAATTAGCAACAGTTTCAACGTATCATATGACTGCAGGCAGCCCCTAACCGGACCGCACATACATCATTCACAGAACAAGTTCGATGGCCACCTATACTATGGACCCAGCACGTAAAAGTACCTGGTGCACAAGTACAGTAGAGCCCCAACCACTAGAAAGACACACGACGAAGCATCTGGGCCAACTAAGTCAGCTAACCCATTCCCTCCAGAGCGTATAACATTAGCACCTTTTCTGTTCATGATGTTCACTCACCGACGAGGGAGCAGAAGGAATGCCTGAAGGACAGCTGCTATTCTTGCATCGAGCTACCCTCTAAGTACTCAACTTACACCAGTCCTCAGCTGCAAATCCCTAGGGGAGAGAGCACAAGCCTCACTCCACTACCATTCCTGCCAACCTATGGCCTCCCGGAGTTGCTCACCCTCCCATCGAACTACTCTGCCAGGGTTACACTCTCTCCTTGGAAGTGATCCTGTTCGACCCGAAGGGCACCAGCACCAGCCGACCATGTGCCCACTAGACGACCGGCCCTGCCCAAACCTCGAAAGGGTGGTGGCCGAAGATTACTGAAAGCGAACGAGGCACGCAGGAACCCTCAAGCCGAGGGAAATATAACACTGTGCGCCCGGCAGAAACGCCAGTTGTCCACTCAGCTCAAAGTGCGGGATTACCTAGTCCCAGTACGATGTTACAAATGCCAGTCATACGGACATATCAAGGAGAGATGCAGTGGGACACTCACATGTGCGGGATGTGGAGAGTCAGGACATAAGTATAGTGAGTGCCCCAAGAAGGAAGAGGCAGTTAAATGTTAACTGCCTCAAGGAAAAACGTATTAATACCAACCATAAAGTAGGGTCACCGGATTATCCAGTACATTAACGTGTGTTGACACTGGAACTTGAAAGGACCCAGTATGACTAGGTGTCATGCGCCGCTGCGGCTAGGGCAGATCAACAGTGGAACTGCATCGAGTCGGACTGGAGCAAACCCTGGATGTAGTATTGATGCAGGAACCCTACCTGCTCAATGGAAGGATACAGAGTCTTCAAGGTCGTTTCATCTTGTTTGGTGAAAATCCAATGGCAGGAATCTGGGTACATAATCCTGAAATTAACTTTATGCCGCTAGAGGCTCTGTCGAACATGCATCATGCGTGTATAAATGTCTAAATGGGAGGAGGTTTGACAATTGTGTCGTCCTACTTCGAACCCCAAGATCCACTGGAACAACATCTCTCACAGTGGGACCAAATTATCCGAAGAGCTAAGGATAAGAGCATAGTCTTCTGCACAGACATCAATGCCAAAAGTTAACTGGGTAATTCCCCAAGAACGGACGACCGAGCAGAGTAGGTGGACAATTACCTACTACAAAACAGCCTGCAGGTTGCGAACACGATCGGTTATGAAGCAACCTACCAGTCGCCTGCCTACGATACAGAATCATTTCTGGACGTCACCATAGCGACGACACGTGCTCTTGGTTGTATTGGGGACTGGATGGTTTCCGACCAAGTAGAAAGTGACCACAAGGTGATCCTGTTTACCATACGATTAAAATGTGGTAAGGGAAACAGACAAGACAAGCCCAGATATGTCACAGCTAGAGCTGATTGGCCCCTCTTCGACAGTGTGCTGCTGTAAAACATACAAAATTATATATGTACTCATGAGAGTATTTCTATTGACGAACGAGCACAGAATCTGGCGAGCGTGATCATGGACGCATGTAAAAAAGCGATTCCCCAGGTATTCAGGAAAGTACCTCATCATCCCTGGTGGGATGAACTCGAGAGAATGCGCAAAACTGTGAAGCAAGCTAGGAAACATTTCAAAAGGATCTACCAACCAGACCTAAGACAAGCAGCAGTACNACGACAGCAAACTTGGAGAGAGAGCTTGTCACGGAAAGGGGAAATGAGGACCCACGAGGCTTGGTTTACCGGATGGTGACAGGTAAACTGAGGAACACAAGAGAGAGGCGCTTCCAGCTCTCGAGCATGATGGTCATCTTCTGCAGTCCTTCGAGGAAAATGCAAAGCACTTACTGGAAGTTCTGTTACCTGATGATACCCAGGTAGGGGAGAACGAGTACCACCATGAAATAAGAGCGGCTATGGCATTGGACGTCAGAACCGAGAACACGGCACCTTTCTCTAAGGATGAACTCTACTTGATAGTCTGTAGGACCAAGTAATATTCAAAAGAGCAGGGAAGAATTCGAGACTAGCTAAGTCCTACAGACCCATCACACTTCTATCTGTGATGGGTAAAGTACTAGAACACCTTGTGAACAGAAGGCTCACGGAATACCTAGACGTCGTCCAAGGTATCCATGCAAAGCAGTACAGCTTTGTCAATGCGAAAAGTACCGAGGCCATAATAGACATGGTTTACCAGTATATGGAGAACTATATCCCCGAAATATCCTTGGATATCTCGGGGGGCATTCGACAATGCTTGGTGGCCACAACTTCTGTGGCAACTAATACTACTGGAGTCCCCGAGGAATCTCTATAACATAATTAGGGATTTCCTGAAAGAAAGAACCTGTGACCTAGAGATAGGGAAAAGTTCTGAAAAGGGATGCCCACGGAGGTCGGTCCTCGGACCAATCCTGTGGAACATCATTATCGAAGGACTGCTGCGGCTAACACTCCTGGATGGCTGCATGATCTATGGTTATGCAGATGACGGTCTGATGCTAATTCCAGCCTGGGCGAGGAGAAAGCAGAAAGTGCCTTGAAAACCATCGCAAGGTGGGCAGAGGACTTCAAATTGAAGTTCTCTGTGGAAAAGATGCAGGGTATTCTCCTTAAAAGAAAACTCCAGTGATCAGACTCAATGGGCAGGTTGTAAAACTCGTCCCAGCGATGAAATACCTGAAGGTCATTCTTCAGATCCATTTAGCATTCCATTGTCATGTTCGCTATGCGGTGAACAAGGCTGTAGTGATGTACCAAAAGCTCAAAGCTGTGGCTCGGCTTCCACATGTTGAAGCTCATGCACATAAGTGTCTTACGCATGTGATCAAGGTCCATACTAAAAGAAAGGTGATCAGTGCACAGAGGTCAGCACTGCTGGGAATAACAATGCCTTACAAGTACTCGCAGGAGAACTCCAACTCGATCTCCTCTTGAAAGAAAGATGAGAGATCAGTAGACGGAAATGTGTAGGGTTTATCCCCCCAGAGGAAATAAAGGCCATCAGAGAAAGAATAGTGGAGGCCTAACAAGCTCAGTGGAAGAGCTCCGAAAAAGGAAGAATCACCTATGAGATTTTCCCCGATGTTCGGCTGAGGTGGGTCAATGTGGGCCACTATAGTGCGCAGTTTTTGACTGGCCATGAAAATTTCAAGGCAAAGTTATCGTCCATCCGCCTGACTGAAAACCCAGAGTGTGTGGTGTGCGGGGTAGCAGATACCTCTGCACATCTACTACAAGACTGTCCTAAGACCGAGGCCCTGAGTTCCTCTTTCGAAGGCAAGTATGGACCTTTAAACCTTCCATCAATATTACAGGATAAGGAGCTGGAATTCCTTACCACCGCAGGAAAGAGGACTTCGACGTGTGGTGGCTGAGCCAGAGTTTGACTCAGGGAATAGGGACAGAATCGGACAATCTGGACGACACATCGGATCACAATGGGTGAACACCTGTTTCCCGTTGCGATCTTGGAAGAGCGGGAGACGGGTTGCTCTCCCTCCCCTCAAATACCGAAAGACACAGCATCTATAGTATCTCAGACACAGGTGCCCAGGATATCTGGCTTAGTCTTATATTTGATTGAGCCAGATGAACAAGAAACAACGCAGGAGGCGAGGGTGCCAAATGACAGATGGCCATGTTCCTGGAACGAAATATGTCAAAATTAATGAGACCAGAAACAGAGAGCCGTCTGTGCCATAAGACAAAGGGGAGAGAAATCGGGAGACCCCACAGAACAACCTAAGAGAGCAGA
>NQII01000197.1:176852-211209 GCA_002778355.1 Clitarchus hookeri | reverse complement strand
GAGAGAGAGAGAGAGAGAGAGGGGGGGGGGGGGGGGGGGGGGGGAGAGAAGAAAGTAGAGAAAAGCAAACCAGGACAGAAAGGGAAGTCTCTCCCCTTAAGCTAGCTGAAAGGAGAAATGAAATGATACCCCTAAGTGACAGGATAACAACAATTCAATGGTCAGACCACATTCACACTTGGCGCTACAGCTGTGCAACCCTGGGACTCTCTTCTCGCCCGTCTAGATACCAGTCAGGACCTAAATCTTGTCGACATACATGAATGTGATGGTTTAGATAGACTGCAGTGTGGTGTAGTACTATATGTCCCTTGTCCTCAGAGGGCGAGGAACAATTCTGGTTTACTGGTTGTCCCCGAAATCTGAGTCCTACGACACACTCGAGCTCACTGGACCGCGAATTGCTGTTAAGGGTATAACGGCATGCTAATCTTACAGTGAAAGAAGAATATGTGCAGACGCATTAGGTATATATGTAATAGGTAGTTTTGTCTTTTTAATTCATTCTGGACACAGCATGGTGGGTTAAAAATGCAAAGTCCCCGGTGGTACACAGCGAGATCAAAAAGATCCAATCTAGCTTTTTGTTTGTGGGAGTTAATGTAAAAGTAGAAAGTCAGCTATCCAGATATTACCTTTTAATAGGTATTGGCCACCTGGAGGGGAAGTTTGGTGAGGCCAGCGGCGGTTCCACCGGGAACTGCGTCCACTCAGCTCACCTTAGCACAAGTCATACTAAGACTCTCTAGTGCACAGCCAATCCTAACGACTCTCCAAGACCTACCGATTCAATTCTTTAGCCTTCGCTACCACAGCAGCCGGAGTCGTTGCTACCTCCTTACACTTGGCATCGAGTCTCGCCACACATGGTGCCTTGGGTCCTTTCAGGACAACGCAGAATTAGGGTCCTTTTCCGCAACTACTTTAAGTGTCAGCTCTTCAAGCCAACAGGCACCTTCACCTGTCTTGCTCTTGTACAAGGTCCGTTGAACACCTAGTGTGTGTAGAGGTAGTATGGATCATCATATTTCTATTCTCAAGGGAATAAACCATGCAGTCTACCTAACTTGTCTTTCCTTGCTCTGTAGTGAACGTGTGCCTTTCGCCAACCTGGTAAGGGTCACCCTCGAAGGGAGCAGCAGGGGACAGTGAATTGGCAACAGTTTCCAACGTAGCGTAGGACCGCTTGCAGCCCCTAACCAGAACTTCACATACGTCATACACAGAACAAGTTCGACGGCCACCAATACTGTGGACCCGGTACATAAAGGTACCTGGTGGGCACGTATGATAGAGCCCCAACCACTAGAAAGACACACAAGGCATTTGGGGCAACTATGTCATATATCACATTCCCTCCAAGACCATATAAACTCCCCAGAGGGAGTGCCAGGCCTAACGAGGCTTGGCCCAGGTACTTCTGAAGTACACTTTGGCTAACGGTTTGTTGCCTGCTGCACTCTACAGGATGAACATTAGCACCTTTTCTGTCCATGACGTTCGCTCACCAACGAGGGAGCAGGAGGATCGCCCAGAGGATAGCTGCTATCCTTGCATCTCCCCACCCCTTAAGTACACAACCTACACCAGCCCTCAGCTACAAGTCCCCGCAAGAGAGAGCACAAGCCACCCGACAATTAGTGGAATCTCACTCCACTACCTTCTCTGCCAATCTATTTGGCCTCCAGGTTAGGGTTCCCAGAGCTGTTCACCCCGCATTCGAACTACTCCGCCAGGGGTACACTTCCCCTTTGGGAGTGGTCCCGTTCGACCCTGAGGACACCAGCTGAGCCAGCCTGCCCAGCCGCCCGGTCCAACATCTGCCAAAAGGGAGCAACACCAGTGGCAAGCTAGCCCAAACCCGTGCGTACAACACCTGGAGGCATCTCCTCACCCTCACAGATTTTGTACTACGTAGGCGAGACCGATGGGTCATACTAAATATGCCTCCACAGTAGAGTCCGCCCCCAACCTGCACAACTGACCTGGTGCAGAATTAAAAACTTCTCCACTCTTGCTGCGACATCCCTCTTCCTAGTCCATCACGCATCAGTACACACGTATTTTGCGATTTTACAGGTTTTTTAAACTTTATTTGCTACTTCAGGGAAATTACTGTAACATTTCTTTACTGAAACGTTGGATAACCGAGACTGTATTGAGTGACAAGAACGGCAACTTTTCGTCAGTCCAGTCTAGCGCAATGTGTGGCTTTACTTCCTCCCCTTACACACCTAGCAAAGAGCGTTTCATATATATATATATATATATATATCTATCTCTCTCTAGGTTGGCGGATGTCTGCTACCCTCGGGTACGCCTAGCAACTACCATGGCACCCTTCCCACTTTCGTTTCTTCTTGAGAGAGCGGAAGTACAACTCGTCACGGTACTTCCATGTTCGTTTCTTTCCCTCCCCTCTGTTTCTTGTGTTTGTTGTGAAGCGACTGGAGTTACAAAAGATTAATAGACTGTTTTCTTTTTCTCAGTATTTAAAAATTAATGTGCGACTGTTACACGGCAGCAATAATTATGTGATAAAACACACTAAGCAAATATTATAGGGAATTTTGTAATTTTGTGCTTCATAAAAAACCGGGCATGGTAAATACCATTACCACAAGGTTAAAATTCAATACTTTTGAATATTCTTGTGCGATACTCGATACTACAAAGCATCAACCTCATCACTAGTCCAAACTCTGCCGCCCTTTCACCCAATACCTCCAATTTACTCCCAGGGCTAGGAAGGAATGTATTAGGAGTTTGTAGTAATAAATAAAAAGAAAAAGTTCATTTTGTTATCTTTTAATATTACACCAACTATTTCAAAGATAAATAAAATTATCTTCATGTGCATGGTGCTTTGCACCAAATATTTTGATATGCCTATTTCATGATTTATTTTAAAAATTCTTTATTTCAAAAAACAATACAAGCAATGAACACTGGCTCAGAGAATAAACAAATAATCAATCGTAATTACCGGTATCTGTATGAGGTTTACTATGGTTCTGCTGATTATCTGAGGTTGCCATGAGGTATATGAAGTGCAGTGGCGCACAGACACCATCAGTTAACTATTACTGAAGTGAACTACCTTTGTGTGGTGTCGCTTGCGGAAAAATTGTACTGATCCAAGGCTGCATATTCACTAGATAATACAAGTGAACAGCAAATTTTGAAAATGCACAAGAATTACAAGATTTTCTTAGTACAGCATAATAAAAATACTGTCTTGCAAAATCTGTTCACAAATTGAAATAAAAAAAGACTACAAAAGCCACAGTAGCATCATGGTTTTGCCAAAATCAAAGCTGAGTTATGACAAAACAATTCTGCACATAAACAAATTTAAATTATAAAATATGTATGCATGGTATACAAAGTCCCATTGTTCAACAATTGTAAACCCAAAAATATATATATTTAAAAACAATGTATTCATATATGATAAAGTAAGCTACAAAAATAAGCCTGGCTTGAAAGTTAAAATAATAACAACTGCAACAAATGGAAGCACAATGAATAAAAACAAGTCAGACCTTAAACATCTCGTGAACAATATAAAAGAACATGCACTCACAAAACAATTATATAGAAACAGCCTTCATTACTGTTGCATTTACATACTTTGTCTCTGCCAATTAATAACAGCTGCAATTAAATATACTTTGACATCAAACTTGAGACACACATCAGGTATGAATACAATGATTAAACAAAAAGTCAATCATATATTCATTAATTACACTTATTCCATTCTACAGATAAATAGCAACTATATTATGCACATTATTTCAATTATCACACTCATATACAGTTAACATATATGAAAACAACCAAACAAGGGTTTTACTTATCACAATGAAATTCCTATACTATTAACAAATAAGTGTCGCTTGCAGACACACTTTCCTCTGAAACGAAAAAGTATTCCACAGAAAACTACAGCATCAACTGTAATATGAAGTACTGGTGCCTTGATTAATACCCTCACATTATAACAACACTTTTCAGTTAACCAATAATTCTGATTAAAAAAATAGAACCAGGGCAAAAATAATTATACAAGCAATAATGCATTGTGTACAAATTACATTATTAAAATCCGTTGTCCAGTATGGATCAGTATTTCAACTTAACTAGTTTTAACCAACAGTTAAATAAGTGGCACTCCATAATCTAATGGGAGAAAAAGCCATCTTTTTGCCCAACATAGAGCAAAATATTTGCACTATCCAGTTGTATATTTATGACGTAAGTTTAATATCTGTACAAGAATTATCATGACATAATTAAGACAAAAGCTACCATCTGAAAGTTAAACACATAAAATATAACTTCAAGCCTACACTGATCAAATAAGGAATAATAATAGAAAAGAAAGTGGAAGCCATTGGTTGGTAATGATCAATTGACCTCCCTTTTACTTTTGGGAACCCAAAAGGTTTCATAAAACATTCCTTACAAATAAAATAAGCATCAATTAACTTCTAGTAACAGAAATTCAGAAAACAAAATAAAATAATGAATTGACGCAAAATAATTGCTACCGATATCTAACTTGTACATTTTAGAATATGTATATAACATATGCATTAGAATATTAATTCCTAAATATGATCAAAAAGGGCATTATAATTAATTAACGACAAATAAATGTGAAAGATGACAGGAAGAACACTACACAATTGCAAAGAGCTGTGTGTCTGAGGAAACTGAAATAATCACTATAACTAAAAAATTCTTAAGAATCAAATGGTTACGAGGGGAAAAAAATCTTTTATGAGTCAACAATTGCCAATAAATATGGAGAGTAGTGACCTTCACATGACAAACACTGACCGCCGCAAGTATATTGATAGTTAGAAACCAATGTGCTAACAGGAACTATCATATATAGTATTTTAAAAAAACTTTGTAATACAAATAATAAACCCATTTATTAAACAAATGTTATTTCTCATTGTTGTAAGCACCATGGATACACTGACGACATCATGAGTTATCATTACAGGTGCGATGTGTACTCAAAGCAGTCGTAGCTCGAGCAGCGGCAAAGATAAATGTAACTGTTGAAGGATCTCGCATGGGGTTGTCTATTTTATGACAAGTTGGGCTTATCGGCAGCCAAATTATCCTGTGGGGATATGGGGATAATGCTGTGCATGAGAGCACTGCCAGGCATTGGTTACAGAAGTTCAGGTGAGGAGATCTGTCCCTTTGTGATGAATCATGAAGTGGGTGTAGTGGCCACAGGTCCTGGATGACGAGGCTCTGAAGGTGACCATGGAGGAGGGCAGAAGCCAAACACTTCCAGGTGTCTTATGAAACACACTTCACCTACACAGCATAGGGTAGGCGTTGAAATTGAGCAAGTCATATCTCGCACAGTGTCAGAAACCAACAAGCAACAATGAGTGGCAGCATATTTCTCACTGCTTTCTCGGCACTGTATATTCGATCGAGTGTTCACCGATGATGAAAAGTGGGTCTCGTACGACACTCCCAAGCTTGCCGGACATTGGTTGTCGATATGCAATCCTGTGTCTCGCACTGCAAGACCACTGTGACACCCACGCCAAGTGGTGCAATACGAGCTGTTACCAACATGCTAAACCATCGCTGCGGACCTGTACTTGCAGTAGTTGAAACGAGTGCAAAAGGCTTTCAAGTGAAGGAGCCATGGGTTAATAGCAACGGTGTACTGCTCCTTCACGGCCATACCAGGTTGCATGTGACAAGGGATACGATACACACACTTCACTGTGCTCCCCAGATCTTGCTCCAACAGATCATCACCTCTTCCTTTCCCAGGACAACCACTTTTGTGGGAAATCCTTCGCAAATAAGGCAGGCTTGCAGCTGGCACTCATGGACTTCTTTGCATCCAAGACCCTCAATTTGTAGTCTAGTCAGGGCATTGTACAGCTGGAGGCATGTTGAGGAAACTACTTAAGATATTTCAGTTTCGTCACCATCTTGTGAACTTGTCATTATGAACAGGAAATAAATACACTGTAGTAATAAATTTACTGGAGAAAAAAAAAAAAAAAAAAAAAAAAAAAAAAAAAAAAAAAAAAAAAAGGTGTGATGGATACTAAATATCCCCAGGCAACAATACTTCAATTTCAGCTGAACTTTTGTATCGCCATAACATCTGTCTGATAAAATTTGCACTTTTATGTTTTCTGAAAAGTAACTTGGAGTTTCAGCACACATGCATACAAGTTATAATGATCAAGTTTACACAATGAATCATGATAGCTGCATCTGCAATATATTCTTGGACAGAAAATTTATATTAAACACTATCTGCCACACATAAATACAACAAAGAACATTATTCATAATTTTTTTTTTTTTTTTTTATTTATTTTTGCTTAGACATAATTATGGAAGCTAATGATCCTAAACCATAATTAAATAAACTTAAAAGCACCAGTGAACAGCAGTCAATTTCAAAATCCACAAAACTACAGCAATACAACAATTTTCAACATAAAAACGTACGTACAACCAACAACAAAAACTGCTCGACAATTGCATGTAACACACAGAAGTAAAATTTTAAATGACATGTAAAAACTGTAAAACTCATTTTTTTAGCCTTCATTTGTATGCAACAAAATCGAGAAGTGCTTCATAAATGCAGTCCTGCAAATCACCAACTCTAATAATAGACAAAAATACTACAAGCATAAAAAAAAAAACTTTTTACATTTTTTTTAAAGTCAAAAATGCTTGTATTTTTGGGTTTTCATCAAAGCAGAACAGTAGAATTAGCAACATATTAACATAGCCAGGTAATTGTAGTAGTTAAAAAAATTATATACTAATTTATGTTACCAGTTATTATTTGATAGCTCCATTTAATGCCAAATTGTTAGGCTTACAAAGTTTCGTAAGAAGCGCAAGTACTCATGGTGTGGTACTCGTGGGCACCCTGCCCTTCCCCCCCTCACTCACACATGCACGCACGCACACACACACAAAGTTGGAAGAGCACATTTTCCACGTAACCATACCCATGTGGAAAATTTGTTTTTCTGACTTTTGTGTATGCAGGTCTATCCACGAGTACCACCCTGTGAGTACTTTTGTTTTCTGTCTCCTTTTTAAAATGTAATTATGTAGTATCCTGGCCAGCCTATCCCCACCGTATCTCATTGTTTACATGTTGTAATTAATATTTCTGATGTTGGGGCTCACGTAAATAATTTTGTTGACAATAAGGAGGGAATATTGATATTTTCTGGCTAACTGATTTACAACTCCTCAATTTTTTAATGTTTGCTTAAAAATTGTTTGAGCTGTGATTCAAGGGTGAATTAATTTTTGCAAATTATAAACAATTTATACACAAGATTGTATGGTGAAGAGTGATAAAACCAATCAAAATACGCTTTAATACATTGCATAACATCAAAATTTATGTTAAGAAACAAAAAATAAAATAAAATTAGCAAAAACATTCTATATGTAAAACTTCAATTATTTCTTCTAATTATATTACAAATATTTTTGAAAGGTATTGACTGAAGGGATACTCTTAGTCTCGTAACATCAACAGAAAATAGTTTAATACCTAAAATTGATTTGCGTGTATTCGTTATTTTAAATAATATGGTTACTCTTGATTATATTTAGTTCTGAAAATGATATTTATTACAAATATTATGTGAATAAGTGTTTAAATACAGTACTGGTATGTACTTTTTAAACTATATAGAGGTTTTACAAAAATAAAACCAATAACACAAAAATCTTAAATTTTAAAATGAAATTGAGTTAAAAATAAAACCATAAAATCCTATCCTTAACTAGATGACAGACACTGATTTTAAATCATTTCTCCTCAAGCACAGGATAAATGTTTTTTTTTTCTACACAGCATCTAAATGTCAGTGCACAAAGCCAGACCAAAGAATGATGATACATTGCAGTTTAGTGCATTTAGATCCTTAAAATACTGCAAGGGATTACATAACCAAGGCTAATACAAAAGTAAATACAGTGGTGGATTTCCTATCTACCGTTTTTCAGGGGATTGTCAAAACATTTCCATACATCCAGGATTTCAGTAGATGAGCGTTCGGACATGTACCTCAATAAAATACAACTTGCAACCATTTTAGACTTCATGTTGAGTATAATGAGAGCTGTACATTATCTGTGAGTACAGTTTAACTAGTAAACACAATAAATGTGGGAATTTAAAAAAAAAGTATTACTGTATTAATATTTCTGTAAATAATACATTAAAAAACATCTCACCTCAACTCGTTTGAATAAAGAATATAACTTCTCAAAATACTGTATATAACTGATTGTATTCCAACACCAAAAGTTGCAGAAGATGCCATATTAACACCTTTCAAATTAAAATCAGCATCCACTTCAACAAAGACACAAAGTAGTAACAAATAAGTTTCTGCATTCTGAAAATTTGCATATGAACAATTTAATGGTATGAAATATCAAAGCTGCACATGCCACACATGAACATTATAAAATTATCTACATGCTGCTGCAGACTGTAATTTTGCACAAAAATTAATTTGTTACTTGGGACTAAGAAATGTGACTGATATCAAAAGAATATGGTCACAGTTATTAAACCGGCGAAAAATGTTCAGAAACACAAAAATTTCCTCTTGGACAAAGACAAGTGATGTACCATATTTATCTGAATTCACGACTTAAAAAATACCCACAGCAATTTTTAGTTTCTAGTAAAAATTAATTTCCCCACAAATTATTTGAATATACATTTCAGCAGAAATTTTATCTCTGCAATAGTGTCCAGTGCTGCCAAAAACAAAACTTAAATATGTACATGCATATTTAGAGGAGCAAAGAATTGAAACTGAATGTAAATTAAAAATACTGTTCTGTGCTCAAATAACATTAAAAATTAAATTTTATGTAGTTATTGATAACATATAACACAATACACTTCAAAAAACACAGTTACAAATTTGAATTCACATACTTATATAAAAGATTCCCTCAAAAGTTGGCAGTTGAGCAGGCCAGTATGGATGCACAATGAATTAAATGAGGCCTGTCGTTTTTACGGATTTTATCATAAGTTTTAACGGATTTTTAACTCTAGGAAAATCTCTGTGAAATAATTCTAATATATACAACTGAGGTGTACAAAATAATTTCTTGCTATCTTTTATACCTCCACTATGTTGCATACTCGAGGCACCATAACTAATATTTAAATAGCATGAAAAATCTCTACAAACTATTATTACTTGTAACAAAATTATACGGTACAAAGTAATGTAAAAAAAATCTCGCCATAAACTCTAAAGAGCAGTAAGACCACTACATGTTTACCTCCATTTACTCAAATATATTACGTTCGGAACTGTGAAAATTTTATCTCTAAAATGAATATCCATGTCTGGTATTAATACATAAATCATGCAAACGTCACCTACAAAACCTATAATCAAACGTATAAGCTATACGTTTATTCTTATTTTTTTCGCATGCCAAAGATATTGTGTGTGCACACAGCACTTTACTTAAAATGGCTGGTGCGTACATGCGACACTAGCGCCCGCAGTGATGTGTGTCAGTTTCACTGATGTGTTTGTTTGAAAGATTCTCGCAATGGAGGTGAATAATTACGCAAAATATTTCGGACATATACCATTGCTTCAAAATGTTTCGCTTAATTATTCACTGGTGCGAATTATCTACGTATTTATGTTCCTGGCTGTATGATCACATGCAAAGCCCAAGGCCATTATTGAAAAAAACCTTTGCGACGCATTGTCATTTTTGCGCACGCAATCAGAATTTGGCGACAGTGTTTTGCGTTTGGCATTGATATCACAATGGAGAGGAAACAAAAATTATCGCTGATATGGTCATTGTATTAAAAAAAGTATAAGTGTGAGTGGAGAAAAGAATTACCATGGTTTGTACATTCCAAACAAAAACAATTAGGCAGACATTAAATATGTAAACGTCCTTCAGATCCACTTTTTTTCTGTAATTTGCCAATTTTTTTTAATTTCAAGGATTTTACAGGATTTGACCCAATAATTTTACAGGATTTTTATATACAAGAACTAGGATTTCAGTGTGAGGGCTGGTGGCAGCCCTGAATTAAATGACGGAAGCATTAAACAGGGGGGAGCTACGAATCAACTTAAAAAAACTGTTGTTAATGAAAGATAGACAGGAGTGTGACCCTGTATTTCCTGAACGATGTATTCATGATGTCAACTAATAATAGATCATATTTGTCATTAAGTAAGGTTGCTGATTTGCAGAATGCCATTTAGGATATCAATCAAAATTAAGTAGAAAATTCCTGAATTTGCCAAAGAAAAAACAACCACCATTAGTTCCCAAAATAAAATAAATGCACTTTCTTTGGTACATTAAGTATCACAAGTAAAATCTTCTAGACAAATTTTTCATTTCAAAAACAATAAATTACGTATCATACATACAAAAAAAAAACACACTAAAACGTTAGATCACAATGCTTAAGCAGAACTTGTGGCAACCAACATTTTTTTAAACTTAAATTTTTTTACAAACCACAGCTATACTACCAATAACCGTTACGTTTTAAAATAATAAAATTTAACAATTTAATTCCCACCTGTTATATGAATTCAAATAAATAAAAACTGAGTATGCAGTTAATTATACACTTGTAAATTTGGAATCCACTAAAGAAAATTTGAGACACCATAAAAAGTAATATAACAAATCATACCATTCTTTCATGCATCTTTTATATCGCAGTACGGCACTCAACATAATAATGTGCACGTCAAAAGTATTTCCACGTACAAAAAAATTTGCTCATCACATGAGACAAGAGTTAACCAGACTCATTTAAACACTAATCAATTGGGAGAGAAGCGAGCGGTGGGGACAGAAGTAATGCAAACTTTCCTTTACGTTCAATCCCAGAATCATTGTAAAATCAAAAACTTTATTTTATTCAACTTCAATATCTTCGAAATTGATTTCAATTCAAAGAATCATCCTAAGTAATCATTAAGCTCTGGTCAACAACACTCATCCTCTGAAAAATCAACAACACTGCTGTAAAATAGAACGGAACTTCAAATAAAGTCAACAGAATCATCAAAAACTCTGTAGAAAAGTTTCTGATTTACTGTTTTTTTTTTTACACAGGCAGTACACAAAAAAAAAAAAAATTCATGTTGATGTACACAACCATATGAATAAGCATTGTGGTCAAACTTTTATTTTTGCGAACTTTAACTCGTTAACAAATTTACAAATTATGCATACATGGTTTCTACACAAGGTAGAATGTCACAGCACATTTTATCACCAATTTCAATCTAGACTCAAAATTACAGTTTATACACTACAGACAATTTTTAATTTGTTTCACAAAAATAATAATATATAGCCTTGTGGATGTGAAAACACCAGAAGATATGTAGCACTGATTAGGACACAATTCACCCAAGCTTTCTGATGAGATGTTTTGAGGCAAAATATTATATGCAATGCTAATCACTAACAAAAAAACAAAAATTTGCTTTCACTATTTTTTCTCACCATCCTGGAGTTGCGTACTTCCCAGTTACGAGATCTTACATCAAATACACTATCACAGACAAAAAACACATTTTCCTTACGGAAACTTGCACTGTAGGTCTCGGTTTACTGAAATGAACACTCCAACAGCTTACTGAATAAAAGTGTGCACTGTGCATGCTCTTTCAATGCAATACATACTGCCTCAGATAAAGGGCATTCAAAAGTCATTCCTGCAGAAATGTTTTTTGAAGTTGTAAAAATGCCACTGAGAAGAAACTTCTTTGAGATGTAACACATGGCTTGCAAGCAATGCAACTATTTAAATATTATTATAAAACAAAAAGTGAAACATCATGCAAATCACAAAATGAAACTTCAAGAAATCTTTGCATGGGTTTTTTTTTTTTGGTGTTTCGAAAACTACTCTGAGATCTCACCAAATATAGTACGATACTTATAAATGTAATTTCAAAATTTATTTGGCACACAATTTTAAAATGTTTACAGTTCTATTAATTTTTATGAAATATCAATTTCCCACGTTTATTAAACAATTATTTCATATAACACAAAAATATAAGATCTGCTAAGACTTTAGAAAATAATTTTGAACATTTGAATGCCCTCAATGGAGTTGTGCATTTTGCTCTGTACGGGTGACAACGGCATGTCAAAACTTTCACACCACCACGAATAACTAAAGAACTATGGATTCACAATGTTTTTCACCAGTGCATAGCTTTAAATGCTGCAAGACATAACATATTACAAAATATCATGAATCAGTAAGTATTATCATACACTTAATAGCTACAGCACATATTCACAACTCAGAACAATGTTGATCCATACACATGTTAAAATTTCAAATACTAGGAGACATTACGTGAAATAGATTTATTTTTCAAATTGTTGGCACATTGACGAATAACACTGATTAGTAAAGTTATACACGAGAGCAGTCAGCTTGGTACTGCTGAAGCATACCTGCTCTGATTTTGTACTCTTGGTTGGTGAAAGGCTGGAAAACATAACTGTTTCAACTATTCTGGTCATTCAGGCAACGTGTCGGGAATTATTCAATCTGAAACACGTACAATAGTTACAGCTGCGAGCGATTTCCTTACAGGAACATCGCTAAAACTCTTTCAACAACAACCGAGCTCAACTCACAGCACCTACATAAATATATTTGACTCGCCAAACCAAACAGGAAAACATGACAACATTCGAAGAAATTTTTTTGTTGTAAAGCTAACTTTGCTAGCTATCTATGTTCCTAACAGTATATTTTTTTTACACTTCATTACACTTATGCATGTAATGCAACTTGAAGATTCTGAAATGGAATTGATCCCAAGTTTTGCATGTTTCTATAGAATACAGATCTCAAAATTACATTGTAAGATTTCTATGAAATGTTCTATGATAAGCAATGAAAAAGGTCAAATGTAAACATTTACACAGTACATTACATGCCCATAAAAGAGACAATTTTCCAATAAATATAATAGTGATTTTAACAGATATTATATTTGTACTTCAATGCTTAAATATTACTTGATATTACATAAATACAATAATTTTGGTTGGTGAATGTGGGTAAACTACATCCAAAAAAGGAATGTTTTAGTTTGTACGCTAAAAGTGAAATAATTTGATAAAAAAAGTACAAATTTAAAACATAACAATCAAAAATAATACAACATATATTAACACATTTAAAATAAAATTGTTGCACGAGTATAAAAAAGCACAGAGATACAAATATGCATGCATGGAAAGAATTCCTCAACTCTTAAATAAAATTACGGATAAATTATAAAAACAATCTGATTAGGCTTTTCATAAAGAAAACTGCAACATTCAAAACAGACATTCCTTCATGTATTTTAAATGCTAGTATTTTTCCAATGAACTACTGAGAAACTTTAAAAAATGGTCTAAAATAAAATACTCATAAATAAGAGATATACTTCTATGCACAGCAATACACACCAGGTCAACTACGATACATTTACTAAGTCCCAATGTTCAAATTTACACATTCTGTAAGTTCAGAATCATACAACTGCGCAGACACGAATCTGAACACACTACATCTACAACAAACTTTACCAGGCATCATCAGTTTTAATTTTAAGATACTTTATGACTGAGAGAAACACAATATTTTCAACATCGCTTACATTAATAACTGGTATACATTTTTTTTTAACATGTTGCATTTCACAACGCAGGACATATATTTGCATAGTATATGTAAAACCATAATATCAAACTTGGATTCTGTACCTCATGTGCAGCTAGCAAACATATCTCCATATATAGTGTTACATATGTAATTCAATGCTTCGAAACAAGTAATAAAACAGTTGACATTTTGTTGATGGAATTAACAAAATAAACTGTACTATTTTAAGTTGCATGTGAGTAAAGGCAATTCTGAAACTTCTGAAAATCTATTACAAAAGCAATGAACCTATACCTGAAAAGCTAAAAGCGGGAGAGAATGTTAGCCATCAGCACACGCCACCGCAAACCACTTAGTTCCGACACCTCTTGCTCGCGAGTCTTAAAGACTAATGTTAACTGACATACAAGAATACATACAAAATATTTTAAAATCTCTTGTGCAATATATTTACAATCATATACACAGAAAGAACTAATGTAGATAGATGTCTTTTATAATCTTGCACAAAATATGCACAACCCTCTAAATTATTTCTGTCTCTGACAACTGTAAAGGAGATGTACACTATCCACAGTTTAGTTCTGGATGTTCAACTAGACTGTTTGTGATTGACAAAATTGTTTGAGTCAAGTTGAGAATACTCAAGAAGTATGATTTACAAGCGCGCGCACACACACACACACAAAACATACAAGTATACCATTATCTAATTTGTTTGAACTACCGTATTTTATCGCATGTAAGTCGCCTGCGCTTATAGGACGCACCCTTATTTTCAAGGGATGTTAAAAATAAAAAAATAATGATTGATTATAGGTCGTGCTCATCTTTGTGGTTGTACATCCTGTACAACACGGCCTGCGCCACGGATAGCTGATGCACACGACATTGGCAAAGGTTGTGTGACAGCTGTGTCCTTGCAAGCAAGCGGTGTTGCCAAGCGTAGCTACAGGCCTACAGTGCAGTCACAGTACGCCGCAAGTTCGTTGGACGTAGTTTGTTTGGAATGTACAGAGATAGCGCTCCAGATGCAGCCTTGACTGCCAGAGTTTATATATTTATTGGAAAAAAAAATAACGTATAAAGACGTTATTTAATTTGAAGCAATATTTTTGCGAGAAAATTTTTATCAAGCTTTCTTTTTATATATTTCAAGTATTTATAATGATGTATGTTAAAAGCAAAAACCTAACCATTATCTCTGCAGTTTATCTTTGAAAGTTTTAAATAAACCTGCAAAATACAGAAAGGCATTTGAATATTTCCGTTACGTAATTCCCTTCGCAATACTTGACAGGAAAAGAAATTTTAAAAGAATCAAATAAAATAATAGGGATTGATTCTTGCTATATGATAACTGACATAATAATCTATTATTCTCGAAAGCTTCCTGTGGAATGTACAGAGATGGCAGCACATTAGCATTGGTTCTTGGGTACCAAATGTTAGCTTTGCCTTACAGGTCTTTCTCTTATATCGTCTTTGCGCTGCACCTAGTGTTGTTTTGATGTTGTGGGAGTGAAGAAGTGGGATAGATTTTCGTGATGGAAAAGCGAAGTACCTACACAGCAGGTTTCAAACTGAAAGTGATTTTGTTAGCTGAAGAGTACGGTAATCAAGCTGCGGGCCGTGAATCCGGAGTAAATGAAAAGTTAGTGCGGGGCTGGAAGAAGCAGAAAACTGAACTTAGCAATACAAACGTGAAGAGAAAAGCAGTTTGGGGTGCTAAGCAAAGCAAGTTCCCGGAAATTGATGCAGGTGTGCTTGAATATGTACACGAGACACGGAATAACAGATGTGCGATTTCCTACAATATGCTGCAAGTAAAGGTTCGACAAATTGCGCGAGAGAAGAAAATCGATAACAGTCGCTTCAAAGATTCGATTGGCTGGGTCGTGCGTTTAATGAGACGCAATAATTTGTCAATGCGAAGGAGAACATCAGTTTGTCAGAAGCCGCCTCCTGATTATACTAACCAGGTATTAAACTTACACAAGTTTGTGACTGAGAAGAGAAAAACCACAGCATATTTGTTGTCAAAAATCGACAACGCTAACCAAATGCCAGTTTTTTTTTTTTTTCGATATGCCAAGGAATTACACAATAACTGAAAAAGGATCCTAAAGTGTAATGGTGAAAACAACCTGCAATGAAAAATTACGGCGTGCAGTGATGTTAGCAATGGGATGCAATTGTCACCATATGTAATTCTCAATCTGCATGGTGTACATATGGGTGTGCAAGATAAAGGCTGGATGGACGAAACTTTAATGAAGGACTGGGTGAAGTGTGTTAAACAACCAGCTTCGTTGGTTTTGGACAGTTTCTGAGGGCACCCAGTGGAAACTGTCAAGAAACTGTTAAATAAAGGAAAAACTGAGATGGTTGTTAATCCAAGGTAGCTTTACTTCAATTCTGCAGCCATTGGACGTGTGCATAAATAAGTCATTTAAAGATAATCTGCACCGTTTGTATGGTGAATGGATTGCTAGTGCCAACAGGGAGCATACGCCAACAGGAAGAGTGAAACAATAGTTGCCTGAACAAATATGCGAGTGGATTGCATCGAGTTGGTCCCTCATCTCTGATGAACTCGTTGCTAAACGTTTTGAGAAGACAGAAATATCAAATTCGCTTGATGGAATACAAGACGACGACATGTGGCAGAGCGATGGCGATGCTTCAACAAGCAGCAGCCATGGTGAAAGTGGCCATTTTGATTCTTCCGATGACGACGTGTAAATATGGTAAGTTTGACTATCCTTCATAGCAATTTTGTTTTTAAATTATGTTTAAACAGTTTGCCCATGTAATTCATATTTATACAAGCAATTTTTTTTCTTGCAGGTCTGGAAGGGTTGTACCGAGCTATATTATATTATGACAGCGGCAAACACAATTTTTTCTGTAAATACTTAAAAAATTAATTATTCAGTAATATTTTTAAAATGTGTACTGTTTAGTTTGTAAGTAAAGTTAGCGTTGGTTGAAATTTCATACAATTTTTTTCCTAAGCACTTTAATCATTTTTCTCACATATATGTCGCACCCCTAGTTATCAATAAAACTTTAAAAATAAAATGTGCGACTTATACACAATAAAATATGGTAACTAATGTAATCCCTGATACTGAAAGTTTGATGCAAAACAATGTTTTGCTAGAACACAAGTTGTTTTGTACTCGGTGCTACAAGTTAACCTGGATCACTGTCGCAACTGCGCAGGACTAAAAAACCATCTTAGTCAACACTGGCTATAATACTACAATAGTCTATGTATGGTTCATAAAGACTGCTTTGCCAGTTCAAATATTTGTACTCGTAGATTAGTAATAAAACTGTTGAGAGTTAAGCCACGCATATAAACTGTTCTAAACAAACATTATTCCCAGGGTGTCTACTAGTTCAGTCAAAGTTACCAGATACATGAACTCTCTGTTAGAGCACCAACAAAAACCATTTCCAAATACAGGTAGTAAGAAAAAAAATTTTGTATAGCAACTAAACCTTCAGCATGTAAAAGTATGAAAAAATTATTTATAAAGATAATTACAACATTTTAATGGTACTGTTAACATGTAAAGAAATGTTGAAAACTAAAGATGCAGAGCAGACAACTTTCTTCCATAAAAGAGGGGTATTACACAAACCTGTTAAATTTTTGGTAAATACATAAGCCCTACGTCATTATCAAGGTTCACATTAAAAAGTATAAGTATCAATTATCAGTTTTTGGACTTATGTGTTTGAAAGATATGCAGTTGTATTTAGAAACCAGACTAACATAAATATTAAACTGATATTTGGAAGGAAGAAAAAAAAAAAACCCATAAATAAGATGTTACGCACTAAGGGACAGAAGTAACATTTATCATATATCAAAAAAATTTTATGACTATAATTTTTCGTTGCTATAAACCATCTGTTCTGGGCAATCACTAGCAAAATATTCACAGTCATAGATTCTGCCAGTTCTTTACAANAAAAACCAGACTAACATAAATATTAAACTGATATTTGGAAGGAAGAAAAAAAAAAAACCCATAAATAAGATGTTACGCACTAAGGGACAGAAGTAACATTTATCATATATCAAAAAAATTTTATGACTATAATTTTCCGTTGCTATAAACCATCTGTTCTGGGCAATCACTAGCAAAATATTCACAGTCATAGATTCTGCCAGTTCTTTACAACCACCTTATAATAATACCATAACTTTCTTCAATTGTGACAATATGCGTACAGCTATGGAATGTTCAACCACATTCTCTTTCCTTTAAATGCATATGGAAGATCCAATACCCTGGCACCTGTTACATACACAATGCCCAGAATGCATCGCAAAGCAGCTGTATTTGGTCACATGCTAATCTAAATATTGCCAAGAAAAAGATTTTTAGACAAAAATTTCTAGCATTTGTTAACTTAAAAGAACTGTCGCATATTAAATTTTCGCATATGGCAATACAGTATGTATTTGTGTAACGATTGTCAATTTTTTAGTAATACTATACTGGCAGTGAGATTTATAATAACTTTTAAGTGAAATGAATTAATGTCCATAATATTTTAGTGACAGTGATATTAATATCACAAACATAGCACTAAATTGAAGATAAGCAATTTAACATGCATGCTTTAATAAAAGGGAGAGACAAAATACTGCTAACCAGGACTGCCGTTTTAACGGATTTTTAACTCTAGGAAAATCTCTGTGAAATATTCCAAATACAAGGGTAATCCCAAAAATAAGGTCCCTTATTTTTTTTATAAATAACGTTTACTGTCTAAATTATTTACATCATTGTAAAGGTTGAACATAAGTCTCCTATTTTTTCATACTCGTACAAAGAACGGTTTGTGCGGCTATTGGCCGCATTGTTGTGATGTGTGCTTCCGCCCTTTCAAATGAGCATGCGCGCGCCTCGCTGGTACGCTCAGTCTTGACTTGGCAGCCGTTGAGAATGGAGTTACCATTGGATGTTACCGCCCAGTGCGAAGTTCCCGCAGTTATTCGGTTTTTGAATCGATTGAAATTCATCGCCAATTGAAGGAAGTGTATGGTGAGTCGTGCATGGATGTCAAAAACGTTCGCAAGTGATGTAGAGAGTTTACAGTCGGTCGTACTGAAATTCACGACGAACAAAGGAGCGGGAGACCGTCAATTTCCGACGAGACAGCCGCAATGGTTGAGAAAACCATGTGTGAAGATTGGCGGATCACTCTGGATGATCTCTCCATTTTGGTTCCTGCGGTTTCCCAAAGCACCATTCACAGGATTTTAACGGAAAAGTTGCAATATCGAAAGGTGTGCGCAAGAAGGGTACTACGAATGCTGACAGAAGACCAAAAGCGGCAACGTGTTGATTCTTCCCGCAAATTTCTTCGCCGCTATACAGATGAAAAGGACAACTTTTTGGACTTGATTGTCACGGGTGACGAAACCTGGGCGTTCCACTTTACACCTGAGACCAAACAACAATCACGCGAGTGGCGACATCCCTCTTCGCCCAAGTCGCGAAAATTCAAACAAACACAGTCTGCTGGTAAAGTCATGACAACTGTGTTTTGGGATCGAAAAGGGGTATTGTTGGTCGACTTTAAGCCCCCTGGGACCACAATAAACGCTGACAGGTATTGTGAAACATTGAGAAAACTCAGACGGACAATTCAGAACCGGCGAAGAGGAATGTTGAGCAAGGGTGTGAACATTCTCCATGACAACGCTCGCCCACACGTCGCCCGTCTAACCGTCACTCTCCTGCAAGAGTTTAAATGGAACATCATCACTTATCCACCCTATAGTCCGGACTTGGCACCCAGTGACTACCACCTGTTCCCTAAGTTGAAAGAACATTTGGCCGGAAGGCAATTCAGCTCCGACGACGAGGTGAAAAATGAGGTTCAATGCTTCCTTAACAACATGGCGGCGAGCTGGTATGACATGGGCATAAAAAAACTATCACAGCATCTACAAAAATGCATTGACCGAAATGGTGATCATGTAGAAAATAGATAAATATTCAACCTTTGCAATGATGTAAATATCGTAGACAATAAACGTTTGTCTTGTGCATAAAAAAATTTCTTGCAATCTTTTATTTCTCCACTATGTTGTTTACTTGAGGCACCATAACTACTGTTTAAATAGAATGTAAAACCTTTCTGAACTATTATCACTTGTAACAAAACTATAGGGTACACAAAAATGTAATAGCAATACATTTATTCGTATTTTTTTCACGTGCCAAAGATATTGTGTGCGCTCACAGCACTTTACTCAAAATGGCTGCTGCGTACATGGGACACTAACGCCTGTCGTGATGTGTCAGTTTCACTGATGTGTTTGTTTGAAAGATTCTTGCAATGGAGGTGAATAATTAAGCCAAATATTTTGGACATATGCCATTGCTTCAATAGAGTATGTCCAAAATATTTCGCTTAATTATTCACTGGCACGAGTTATCTACATATTTCCGTTCCTGGCTGTATGATCACATGCAAAGGCCAAGGCCATTATTGAAAAAAACCTTTGTGGCGCATTGCCTTTTTTGCGCACACATTCTGAATTTGGTGACAGTGTTTTGCATTTGGCATTGATATCTCAATGAAGAGGAAACAAAAATTATCGCAGATACGGTTGTTGTATAAACAGAAGTATGCGTGGGAGTGGAGAAAAGAATTACCATGGTTTCTACATTCCAAACAAAAACAATTAAACCTACATTAAATATGTAAACGTCCTTCAGATCCACTTCTTTTCTGTAATTTGCCAATTTTTTTAATTCCAAGGATTTTACAGGATTTGACTTAACAATGCCAGGATTTTTATATACAAGAACCAGGATTTCAGCTTCAGGGCTGGTGGCAGCACTGGCCAGTGGCTAGAGTTAGCCTCGCATGGCAAAATTTTCCCGTCAGTCACTTCTCATCGCGTTGTCGTAGGAAGAGGTCCTATAGTTTGAATATAAGTCTGTAAGTTTCAAAGGTGTAGAACGGGAACTTTTTCTCCTCGACCCATTGTGGCGCCAACACGTGATAGCAGCGAGTGTACACGAGAATAGGGCTACCCAAAATATGTTTCGGCATCCGCCTTCCAAATTGGCTTTGGTATGGTATTTAGAATCTTTGCAAAGGCATGAAGAAGGAGTATCCCCTTATGAAAAGTATTGGGCTTTGCTTTGCTTCATTTGGTGAGGCCTTAAAGTTTTGATGTATGTGGGACAGGCCATTTCACTTGACTTAGAATGCTTACACTTCCTGACTTATTGGGTGCCAAGAGGGACAAACAAGCTCCACGGCACATGAGATTTACTGATATTGGAGCGTGGCTTGGAGAGTGAACACGTGTATGGAATGGCAGTTCCAGCATCTTCCACAAGCATCAAGAATCTGCACATAAATATTTATAAGTAGAGTGCCTTGAGAGGGTAATGTGTTGGAGCAGCCCTTGCCACCATCTACATGTCAATTTTATGAGCTAAGTAACTTTTAGTTTTGTATTAAATTACAGTATTAGTTTCAGTACATTCAAGGACACAACTCAACAAGAATTATGTAGATTAAGACATAAATTAGCAGATAGGAGTATTTTAGTATAACAGTATAGTTTTCCACGTGGTTTACAAGTTCAAATGAAGGAGTTTCATTTGAACAAGTTTTGAAAGATGCAATGATTGTATCACTGATGGGAGACAATTTTAAAATTGGCATTTTTAATGTTTGAAAATATAAATCATGGCTGATGCACGTTTCTGTTCCTGGCAAGTAATGTAATACATTATTTTTTTTATTAGTGCTGATTTTAAAGGAAGCCCTCAAGAGTAATGAGTTTTATTTTAAACATGTTAAGTTGAAAGGATAATGGAATTTCTTTTGGTCATTTGATGAAATAGTAAATGCCTGGAACACAATCCAAAGTCCAATTGTCACTCCCTCTATCTACATATAGTTCAAAAGGCACACTGACTGTAACGCGACCAGTAAAGTTGCCAATGACTGAGAGAAACTAGTTCCATGTGTTAACGTTAAATTACAATGTAAAGTAAACATTTGTAAAAATACTAAAATATTTGATTTTAAATTTTTTTTAATGCATACAAGTGTAAAAATAAAAACATTTGTAAAATATTTACTTTCCTAAAAAAATGTACAGTTGCCCTTGACTAATGTACGAATAACGTGATCAGGCCCATGGTAACGTTAATTGTACATATAATGGAAGAATACACAGTGTGCATACAAGTTTAGTCTGTCTCATGCAAGTTGGCGAGATTCTGACAGTTCGATGAAAGTAGCACCAATGTTTATTTTATTATTTATGTATCCTTTCGCCATCAGCTGGTGCGTCAAGTGGAGGCTGTATTTTTTATCAACATGCTGACAGTTAATCTACTTACCATTGTACTGTAATGCTTAACAAATTTTAAGATATTTTAGACTGACATTTGTCTTTAAAAATTTAGTAGATTATAAACGTAAAATATAAAATATTGCAAAAAATTAAACATTTGCTAACTCTTTTTTAATTTGTCCGAGACAGTGAATTTGGGTTAACATTTGCGAGATGGTAGTTATTCACGTATGTCCCACTTTATTCGTTAACACAGAAACAAGGAAATCGGTTTTCGGGAGAACAATATGGCGTATAATTTACGTAGACAGATGATTACCAGCCGAATAGAAATTACTAGTACTCAAAATCATTGTACACGAAATATATGTTACTTTAAAAATTATGCAGAGCTCACGGAAAAATAAAACTATTGGTATCTGTTCGTAAATCTGTTAGCATGGAAGCGTTCTTCTTTGGCTGGTAATGCTTTGGGAAAGAGAGGATGGATGGCGCACACGCCATGACAGCGAGGTGAGAGCCGTTTCCTTTGCTCAATAGATAACATCCTTTTAAAAGTTGACTTTTCTTCTATTACTGGCTCGAAACGACATGAATTTGAAATATATTTAGTCAAATTATTAGAAAAAAATTATTCAACAATATTACGCAATATTTCTGTACGCTTTTGGAATTAATATCAAGCACGTATGGAAAGCAAATTTGGAGAGGGGTGGTACGACGTGAAAAAGGTTTTTGAAGTTGCATTTCAAATGAATACGGATCGTTTTATTGTGCAATTCATTTTGACCACCTATACATTACTACATCATCATTAAGTTTAGTTTGTAATACTAACAACCACAGTTTTGTGACCTCGTAAAATAAAATGTATTAATTAATCTAGGAACTCTTTCTTATCGCGTATTTTCTGCTTGTCTAAAGTGCGTCGGCAGTGCACTCAGAATAGCCAACGTAATATTAACTTTTGTTCGTTCGTGCATCAGCTGATACAGGATTTTGTAAATGGCACTTTGTTTGTTTCGTATATATCAAGTTGCCACTCACTGACTGTCAAAATCTTGCCAATTTATACGAGACCGACAATAGGTATATATTAAGCAGGGCTTTCTTAATTGCTCATTTTACAGTGAGCAGCCTTTACTAGAGTTTAAAGACATGAAGCGAGTGTAAATGATTTTGGTTTTGGTTATGGATTTAAGTATGGTTTCTTGCCTATGGTGAGTGATGGAGGCCCCAATAGTTAATGTATAAAAATTATGATGTCATGTTTAACTTAAGTAAATCAGCGTACTCACGACACCTTTCCTCTCCCTTCACTTCATACCTTCCTGCCCTTGTCACCTGCTATTCCCTCCCATCTTTTCCTTCCTCCTACTACTATCTCTCTTTCTGCCCTTTTTCTATCCCCCCCCCNAGTTTCCTCCCTTTTTTATAATGTGAATTTTCACCACAGAGTCTGAACAGAAATTAAAATCCATTAAAGCATTAAAATTGACCTATTATCCTCGTATGTCATCTATGATGGTCTGATTAGAAATAAGTACTGCAGAGAGCAGAAGTATATCTGATATGATCAAAATGGGTGAAGGTAACCCAAATTTTAACAAAAATGTATTACTTTCACTTGCACACAAGTAGACACCTCAGGTCAACACACGACTACGTAAAACCAAAGTTCTCACACCAGTTATATTCAATTGACATAGATTTCATTCAAAAGAGCACAAACACTTCATTGTTTAGACATCTCTAAACAAGTTGAACAAAACTTTAAACACTGTCCTTCGGGACAGCTGCAAATCCAGAGGTGTGCAAGAATAACGTATCTGTGAAAGAAGTCTAGAGCAAAGTAAATAACCAGGCATGTTATTTTCCCCTGCTGCATGCATTTATAGAAATTTTCTATTAGGTGGCAATAACAGTCGAATAAACAAATATTTAATTTTTTCCATCTTTAGATGCTAAACTACAATGAAGGTTGATTTTCTGCTGAAAGCAAAGGATATGATAAACAAATTACAATAGTTTCAGTGAGAGAAAGGATGAACTAACGAGGGAGAAAATAATACTGTGAGAACTGTATGACCACCTACAAATGCTGGTTTTAAATTACTTCTAAAAGTTATACTCTAGAAAGTGATCGCACTAAAAGCATTTCTTTATAGCATGAAAAAGATGCTCTTTATTTGNTTCTAAAAGTTATACTCTAGAAAGTGATCGCACTAAAAGCATTTCTTTATAGCATGAAAAAGATGCTCTTTATTTGACCAGAGCCAATTTTCACTTAGCTGGCAGACATGAAAGATCCAACTTCCAAGATGTGGCTGCTGGCAAAGTGAAGTCTGTAGAAAGAAGAATGATGCTTCATTACAGTCTTGGGNTTCTAAAAGTTATACTCTAGAAAGTGATCGCACTAAAAGCATTTCTTTATAGCATGAAAAAGATGCTCTTTATTTGTCCAGAGCCAATTTTCACTTAGCTGGCAGACATGAAAGGTCCAACTTCCAAGATGTGGCTGCTGGCAAAGTGAAGTCTGTAGAAAGAAGAATGATGCTTCATTACAGTCTTGGGAAGAAAACATTGTCACATTTTTCCACCACCAACTTATTTATTATATTTACGTAATTAATTCACTTTAACCATCACGTCTAAAAACATAAGTGCACTTAACAAGTGAATAAATTGCATATATCCTTGAGCTGCCTTCAATAATGAATTCTGAAATCAGTATGTGACAAAACCTTATCACTTATAATATTTTGTACTTCTATGCAGCGTGTAACTGCAATTCTATTGATTAAAAAAAAAAAAGTACTGTATGTGGCTCATCCAGCACTGCTTTATACAGTGAATCTCAACAGTCAAGTCAAATATTCTCATACAATCTATCTATGCTTCATCCATCAGACTTTGAACTCAATCTTGCACACCCCTGTTTACATTCATATTCAAATTAAAGTATGCCTTACCTATTACAGTGCACATTACTTGTGTATTATATTTAGAGGTTTGTTTCTTGTATATGGAAAAAAAAAATGTATAAGATTTTATGAGTGCAGATGATTAAGCTTCCAAGAACTTACGGTTTAATGGCTGAAACTATTGAGGCTTAAAAGTATGTAATTCTTAGCTAGCCACTTACACAAAAAGGTAGCTGTTGATTTTCTCATTCATGTAAGACACATGGCATGAACACATTGTTAGAATTTTATGTAATGTCTGTTTAGTTATTTCTGTACAATTTCGAGAGTTTTCAGCACACAATTAAATTGAATTCCAAGGTTAAATATTTCATACTTTAAATAAAGATTTGTAGTCAAATGAAAGAAAAAAATGGGGAAACAATAAATCTTATAATCCAACAACTGTAATCTGTTTACACTGTCATGTACTCTTCGACGTAATGCCATGCCAATTTACAGAATATAACCCTTAGGGTGAAACCATCAGTTATTAAATTGATGGTATGTGGTAAGTCAGTGGGCAGGGACAGGTCCTAGGTAAGATATGTTAACTGGGATGGTTGCCTTCTGAACAAAACGGTACGTTAATAATTTCAGGCATTTTATTCTAATGCAATGCAGTATTTTAGAGTTTTTAAAAATTTACTGTACTACCATACATTAACACGTCACAAACAACTACAGAAAAATAAACCCAACACTTTAAAATGTTTATGATATTCTGTAAAGCACATTTTCACAACAAACTACGACAAATTTCAAAAGTTAACGCACTGCTAAAAGTATACAACACGTTATTTTAAAGGAACTTTGTACTGTACTGTAGTTGCTATTTATGTTACTTTTTCATTGAAAATAATTTCAGACACCGAGAGGAATAAAATCCATATATGTACACTGATAATGTTTATGAAAAACTAGCTTGTAAGTTCTCCCGCCTGCTCCACCTTCCACAGATATTATGGATGGATGTATCATCATAACTTCCTGTAACTAATCACTATCAGAAATAATAAAAACCAAGTAACAATCATGAGCACCTACATGGCATACTTTAATTTGCAATTGGTCAACTTGAAAACTGGTAATGTTTATAGTTACAATATGATCAGAAAAAACACTTTAAGGCAAA
Organism: Clitarchus hookeri; assembly: GCA_002778355.1. NCBI lineage: Eukaryota > Metazoa > Arthropoda > Insecta > Phasmatodea > Phasmatidae > Clitarchus > Clitarchus hookeri. The sequence continues at coordinate 184,996 of NQII01000197.1, read as the reverse complement.
AACTTGGAAGTTACATTGAAAACTGTTATCAGAATAATACCTTCAGTGTACATTTGTCAACGAAGTAAAGCAAATTCAGCATGGAAATTTGCGCAAATGGAACGTACTGTGCACGTGTACAAATACGGTTTTTTTTTTCTTCTTCAGAAATTCATGTCACTTACAGCACTCAGGGATTGTTTCTGCATAGTACTTGGGGTTTGCGTGCAAACTTGTTTGGGGTTCTTAGTGGTTGGCGTGGGCGAGAGCGGCACTCTTCAACAGCCGCTTCAGCATGCCGCTGGAGCCACGATGCTGGAGGCTCTTGTGTGTGGTGAGACTGTTCTTGGTGCGGTACCGGCGCTGGCAGAACTCGCACACGTACATGGTGTCCGAGCGTTCGTGCTTGTCCTGGAAGTGCCTCTTCAGTGAGTAGTAGCATGAGAAGGTGCGACGACAGTACGGGCATTCCTGTGGTTCATTAATCCCACCCACAGTGGGTGGGGGAATGTGGTAACGCATTGGGCTGCCTGAAACAAACAGGTCAAGTCGCTCCACTTTACTGCATAGCAAGGTAACTTACCTTCAGTGACAAAAAAACACTAACATTCTGTACAAACGCACACATGCATGACACCGCATGCTTTTTCCTCAACTAGATTACAAACACAGCAAGACATAAGAACTTCCTCTAAACAAATTATTTTCTATTTATACTTTTTTTAAAGCAATATTCTAAAACAAACACATGTTCCTAATGTATAGTCAATATTACGGTAAACAAAAATATTTGGACAGTAGTTTCCAAGCATTGCTAATACTTGAAAGTGCTAGTAAACTGTAATCCACATACAATGGTAATTAGAATATGAAGGCAGGTGAACTAAATCATCCAAAAGTTATTTATGAAAGTGGACACAAGTGAACAATATGGCAATAAAGCTGTTGCTTCTTTCAAACAACATACAAAAATCTTTTTAAAATTCCTTTTTTTTTTTTTAACCATACTTTGTACCCATCTTCTTTGTTCCCATGTAATGCTTGTACAAGTTTTGCTATCTTTGAATAACAACAAATTAAAAAAAAAAGTAATTTTCTTGGTGTCTCTAAAAGTGTAAAACCTGAATTCATTTTCTCTGTACAACCTTAAATAGCACTAGTCTGTTAGCTCATATACAACTTCTACTTTAAATGGTGTACATTAACAACTGCTCCATTTCATTATAACACATCAGTCCGTATTTCAGATGATTCTCAGTATACTCTTGTATCATTAATAAGAAAATTAGAAGAATGCTGCTCTACATTTTTTTCAAACTAAAAAAAAAAAGAGAAAGACTGGAATTTTGTGTTTTGAATGTTACAATGTAAGGTTTAAGCCAAGTGACATGTCACATGGTTATATACTTTCAAATTCTTTTGATAAAGCAGAACAAGGTTATTTTGCTTCCTTAAAATTTTCCTGAATTGTGAAATTTGTACCATGAACATGGTTGTCACCACCATATCCAATACGTTTAATTAAGTATCCTATAAGAAGACAAACAATGAACTGAGAGTTTTATATTTCTCTGGTTATGTTTATTAAGTTTCCTTTTCTAATCATATTACTCCTTGGAAATGTTACCAACATTAAATAATTTCTTAACCAGATATTAAGGCCTTCTAAAGTAGTTTGCACCAGGCAGCTTCCAAGGTAGCTACCACTCAACACCTAACAACACATGAAACATCACCGCTTCAACCTCAAGATTCAGAGGTCGCCAAATGTTCCACTCCAACCTGAGAACTTGTGCTTTACATGCGACGCAGAACGTTTAATTCTAGCTGGCCGCCGATATACGCTCTCTCTCAGACTCAAACCTACCCATAACGCTGCTTACTCGCACTCACGTACAACATTCTGTAATGTTCCGGCCTTATTTATTATATTACTGCCTCACAGTTGGATCGCCATATTGTAATGTTGCCACGGCTTGTTAACAACAATTTACATATATTGCAGCCTCACAGTTAGGCACCATCTTGTAACGTTGCGGACTAATTACACTGCCGAATGTTTACATTGCCACGGCTTGCTCATAGGTAGAACACGAGACTCAGTACCAGGTGACGCCTATTTATTAAGAAGGAGAAGTTCCAGATTAGTTTGCTTTATACTTTATTTATCATTGAAGTTTCACAGTTCACAGACGAAGTTCCAGTTTGCAGAGTACGAACTTTCACAATTAATTATACCAGTGCAGAAAACAGCGCCACAGTCGTTTACAGTTTATTAATGTCTCATACTTGCACCGCAAGACTAAGTTACGAAGGCAGGAGGGATGTTCGTTCCCTCCTGGCACCCTAACGACCCACGCCCTTTCGGACTGGTGCGTCTTCTCACGCCCGATGCGTCTTCTTCGACGGTTGGTTACTTTGTTCCTCTAGGCGATAGGCACCACCAGTATATATTAGGCAGGCCTATCCCCCCCTTCTCCTAAGATAAGCGCATGGCATCCGGCATCTGCCAGTAGCGTCATCCAAAACTACGCTGTGTCCCGCGCTCACAACATGTTATTGTACCCGCAACTGCGTCACAGGAAACTAAAACTGTTGACACAGTCCACTTCCAGAGAACCAAACGTCACGTCGCAGCCGGAAAGTTTCTGTATAATGCTGACGCATAACCAAAACATCAACTTTCGAAACTAGACGGTAAACGGACTCCTGTTACAACGTAAACAGCAGATGTCCGTCCTATAACCTTCAAAAGCACACGTCTGCTAGATAAACAAACTATCACGGGAAACGAACCATCGCGGCTTTAACTTTAAACCTGATAAAATATTACAAAGCTTTCCAAAGCTAAATACACAGGAAAGAATTTTACACCTCTGTCCCGAAAAATTAAGAATATTGCATCATTACAATTCTGTATCACCTGGCAGGTATTAAAACCCATCAGAATGGCCTGTCTTTTTATAAATGTCATTTTCTGAGTACAATGATTATTCTGTGTAAATTTCAGCATGCCTCAAATTTTTTTTCCTAATATTCATGAAATACTTTTTCAAACAGTTTGGCAACATTTTAAACCCGACCAAATAATTTGGCTTTTTTTATATTTTGTTTAACTAAATGTTAAATTTAAAGGTATTCGACTTTCAAAGTGCCTCAAAAATGTTTTTCGCAAATTCAAAAATTCAAGGGTTGGCTAGGTCCCACAACCCCTTAGCCAGGTGTTTGATTCTCTATTCAGACATCGGAAAAGAAGCGTGAAACATATTTTCACTGTGCCTCAAATACCTACCCTAAAATGTTCACCAGCTCTCCTACTATAATGGGGAGATTCCTTATACATAATTAGGTAGGGTAGACATTTAAGAATGTGGCCGAAAGTGCATATTAAGGGAGGTACAAGCACATGAAAATGGATTTAATTCAAAATATCAGAAACTGCTTGAGCTAAAACAACAACATTCTGGATACAGTTTGGTCGATAGAAGATCTCGTACGCCACCACGTTAGGTATCCACCTTCATCAAGAAGTTGGGGTATCTAGATTCCAATCATATGGCATTTTGTAACCCTAAGGTTATATCTCAGTTTGATTATTGTTTATGAAAGAGCATGTGTAATTCAACAAAAAAGGTTCCCGTAATAACACACCCTCTGGCCAACCATTCTCCCAAAAAACAGCGGCAGAAGTATCGGAGGGAGTGTAGCGCCCTTACAAAACACCTGTGTGGGTATGCAGCCATTCTGTAGGTCTTTTGATCCTCCGTCAGGTAGAACCCACTGCATGCAAACTTTTAGGTACTGCAGGTGGATAATCATAATGGTGCGTACGGAACCATGATTTATACCCACCCAACGACAAATTTCTTCCGCAGTGACCCATCAGTTTTCCGTGATAAGACCATCCACCCAAGCAATAACCTCAGGAGTACAGACATGATGGGTCTGTCCTGGACGAACGTTGTCTTGCAGGGACATGTCTCTCTTGGCATCTCTTATGCCACTAAAGCACACATGAATGTGACATGCTGTGTTTGCCATACAAAGCAGACAAGCGAGAATTAATTTCTCGTCTTCCAACTACCATAGCAGTTAAAAAGCGACCACACCTCTCTGTTTTTCTTTACTCGCCTCCATTACTGAGATTGGTTAAACATACGCATCACTCAACTTACTTCAAATTCAAGAAACTACTAGTGTGACTGTTTTTTTTCCCCAGGTCCACAATAGATGTTCATACTATTATCACACCCCCCAGTGTTATAAACTTATGCGCTATTGTTTTGATGCATGGTGAACCATTTTAATTTGACTGCCCCTCATATAATATGTATCCAACTGTGTTGGTCTATACTCAACCAGCAGTAACCTCATCCTTGGAAAATTTGTAACTATGCCATTTGCTGGCCACAGTAAGCACAAATGCCAGAATTCAGAACCTTGTACAGCTCATTAAAATCCCTTCATATTTCAATTAACACTAATTTTACACTGTCTCAAGACCTCGCTGTTAAGAGCCGCCCAAATCTCTTCATATTGTTACGAGTTGTAGTCAGACCCTTAGCTGAGCGGTCTGCCTGATCACACCTTCAGTTATTTATCCAGGACATGGGCCGTGATCGCTGAAATTAGTTATGAAATCGCAAACCAGAGAAACCCCCTCCACTGGCCAGTAAACAGGGACAACGCAACCGATATAGGACAGTGTAGTCCGTGGGTGGTGTCTTTTGTCGTTGGGTCATTGGAACGAGAAAACCACTGAAGATCAGTGCATCCGGCCGTCGACTTGCGCCACCTTAATCAGCCTCCAGAATCATGAACTAGGTGGGGACTCTCCAATTAGGCTTTACTTAGAACGTGGCTGGTTAAATCTTTATAAAATAATATCATTTAATATTTTGGTATATTTGTATAGCTCCCCCCGTTCATATTCAATCATATTTATATTGAAATAATATTGTACAACCTTAATGTTAAATAAACCTCTTTTATATAGTGTTCATTACATAACTCTTATCAATAACTTGTTATGCCCCTATATCCCTGTTAAGTATAAATATTAACAAAATGTCATAAAATATAACAATATCTTCACTAATTTTACACACTACAATAAGAGATTACAAAAAAAAATCCATTAAGTCCTATTTTATCTTTTGCCAAGTCATTTGTATAAAATTTTCCTCTAAATTGGCTAAAACTCTGTATTACTGTACTTTTGCCTCAAATAACTGCTTTCGTGCATCCCCACTGCATCAATATTTGTATGTCAAAAAGGTAAAAAATACAGAAAAAAATCCATGGTATTTCTTAGCTAGCTGTTAACATGTGTGCCATACACACAAAGAGCATATGTTGTACAGTACAGTGGGTTGACCACATACTACTAGGCAGCTAAATGGGGATGACAAATCATGCCGATTTGACACCACCAACACTGTACTACCTACCCTTAGCACACCAAGTTTGTAAAGGTTACCGAAAGCACTTTGCAGTCAATAAATTGCCCGTGGAGAAGTTTGCTTAATTTGGATGCTATATTGCTCATTGATGTGATAATAAATTGCGTAACATTTTTTTTACAAACGTTGTCTAAAATAATTAGTGTTAGATCTATTGGCCACTAATTCAGATATATCACCTGTCAGTGTAATTAATCAGTTTCTGCCGATGCATTTTGTTTATTATTTCTCATGGAAAATACATACTTCATTTATATGTTTAAAGCTCTAACATGTGTGGTACAAAGTTACCCTAAATAACTGTACTGTTTTTTCTTATCTACCATGTGCATAAATTTACCCCAAAAAGACAGTTAAAACAGGTGCACATTTGGCTTTGGGATGCTAACAAGGCACAATGTGCAAATTGTTTTATTAAAATAAATATGTATTAAAGGCAACTAGGTTAACTGATTATGCATTATCACTAATATCTTTTATGCCAGTATCTACAACTCATATGAGTGCCAAAATATGCTTGCCAAAAGCTCACAACGTATGTTTCTTAAAGCACATATGAATATTTTGTTTATTTGATGAACAGTATGAATATCACATTAGCTTGTAAACAATCACCATGGCTACTACTTGACGTGAGCCCAAACTCACGGATCTCCGCCACCGTTCTCTGCGCCACAGTGCAACAGCAACCCTGGCCAAGCACCGTGCTGATGACAAGAACATAGGATGAGGCCATCAGCAACAGTATCTCGACGGTGTTTGGGAAAGCATCCGCTTCACCCAGCACCGTGCAAGTCAGCTGACGATTCCACTTTGATCCGACCACGTGGGTGACACCAGGACAGCCTCGTGGTTCGGATCCAAACCGACTGGCACGTGTGTTCACACTCAGTGCTGCGTTGTCGAGTGTGTTAGTTGCCCCCAAAAGCAGAGCCTAATCATTCCCAATTTATCCAAAGTGTACACCACAAGTGAACTGTGTTCTTAAACTTAATTTTAAATTACATAAGCGTGAAGTGCCGACGACTTCCTACTTGGGGCACAGGTTTCACCCGTGCCAACCTAAGCTTAGCCCCCACAGGCATCACCTGACTGGGGGCATTTCAGTTTGTGTGTTTTTCTTTAGGTATAGTGAGTGTAAAAGTGTGTATGTTTATTTTGCAGCAGTCAACAGGTTTATGGACTCGGATAGACACGTTCCCAGCACTACGTGCACGTAAACTTAACAACACGAAAGTGCGTTATCAATAATTCAGCAGCTTGTGTAGTTTGTAGAACACGCAAGTTTTTGTTAGTGGCAATGTTCAGTCTCCAATTAGCTAAGGGAATTTTTCCACTCATGCAATGTAAACAATTAAGGACCTAACCCTATTTTGCATTTTATTTTACGCTCACATGTTTCTGACTATCAGCGTCTTCATGGCAAGTGGCCGGAAAGACGCCGGCAGCTATTGAGTCTGAAGCGGGCATTCATCGGAGCAGACCGCGCGGTTCGCGACTCGGTAACTTCATCAACTTTGCATTATCGACCATCAAGAACAATAGTTTTCACGTTCTTCAACCAGAACATTATTATTTAACATAACTTCATCGCCCGGGAGGAGCGCCTCCCCACATCCTGCAGATCTTAAGCCCAAGGAGTGTAACTTCATCATGTAAATCTGCAGAGCACGCGCTCATTTTCCCAAGTTAGCCCCAGACGGGCTTAGTGCCTCGGACCCGCTTGACGACGTGAGCATTGTCAACTGATTTGTATTGTAGGAACGTCAATAACTGACTTCAACCCCAGGTCAAGCGTTTTGATTGCAGGCAAGGCATTTCGGGAGCTGGACCCATCAACTAGCCATTCTCAGGGTTTACGTGTTTTCAGTGTAATATGTACTTTCATCAGTGTTTAATTGGCGTGTGTAGTGGCCCTACAACTCCACATTTACCTAACTTCATACCAGCATAACTGCCCACCTCACGACGGGCACCCACCGTGGTACTGGGCCGCCCACGACTGCCCACGGCTAGCACCCTATCGAACCGCAATTAATACCCCTTGAGGATCGGAAGAACAGCCTTCCCACCTGGGTGACTCGGCCATGACCCACAACAGCAGAGCAGCCGGCAAGAAATCAACAAGACGTCTCTGTTGAGTGTTTCCCGCAAGAACTTTACACGAGTAACAGTGCAGCGGCGACGCCCTTATCATTCTCCAACCCGACCTCACATAATACTGTATTCATATCATTACTATACATATTATATATTCACTTGTAAGTCACACCACCACACGTTAGGCCTACATCTCCAATTTCTGAAAACAAGACACATGCAGTAACAGAAGCATAGATACTGACTGAGCAGTAACGCCTGAGGAGCACGAAAGGTCAGCCAGAAAACACATTATGGATGGAAGGGGAGGGGGAAGATTGAGTCATGGGAGGGTAAACAATGAGACCAAAATTACACCTTGCAAACACAGATGCCAGCAAAAATTATTTTAATAGAATATTCTTAATTTTATATTTATCAAATTGTCTTCTGGAGTAAAAAATATAATATTATATACACACATAGTAAAGCACAATAAATTATATTAAATAGTATTATCAAGCATATTGACGACTCATTTACTTCAGGAATGCAGCAAATACAATTTCTGGTAGAATTTACTATTATGAAAGTCATGACCAGACAGGTTTTTCATGCCAATTT